>OMLF01021961.1:23578-37010 GCA_900302615.1 Holocentrus rufus | reverse complement strand
CTCCGTTCAGCCAATTGTTGCAGGATGCACATGTGCGTCACCTCAGCCACCGTCAGCAAACTTTGGAAGCCAATTATACCAAACGGTATGGAGCGTCAAAAGTCCTTTGATAACTTTTAGTAAGAAAGTCCAGAAACTATAAATACCACATTTGGAGATGATCGCCCCAACAGTATAGGACGTGCAAAGACTATTTTCAAATTTAGCAATGTAACAAATCTAACAAACATAAAGGAGCATGGCGTATACAGAAACGTGAAGAATTTTGGTTCTACACGTTACTGTGCAGGAGTTATGGGCCAAAATGTAAAAGATGTTTCAACAGCGCCACTAACGGTGTAACACTAGTGCAGCAAGAGCTAATACCTGTCAAGTTTCAGGCCAAAATGGTCTACTGAAACTTCATTCGCATATGGTGGCCATGTATTTTCATCAATCAGTTTGACTTTTTAGGATATGGTACAAACTTGGCCTTTTACACAGCACACCAGGTTTGGCACGGATAAGTCAAAGTTTGTATGAGATATTAGCCTTTTTTCTGTTTCTGCAATCTGTGCTGCCCCTATGGACAAATCCATCTTCCATCTTCAGTTAAGTGTGCAGTTAAATCATGTGCATGAGCTACAGAAACCTCCAGAACTTCTTGTTTCACCAAGTCTTAACAATTCAGTGAAAGATTTTGTCTGAAGAACATTAATTTGTAGTTCCAGGAGTATTCCTTCAAAGTTCCATGAGGAACTTTGAAGGAATACTCCTACCCTTTGAGGCAAAATGTTCAATACCATTTTCACCTCTGTGCATCCACTGGTTTGCTTCCAATGGTTAGCATTTTGTGTTAGCTTAGCATAAACACTTGAAGTCTACAGTCATTAGCCTAGCTCTGTCAAAGTGAAAAAATAAACCATCATGTGTATTTAAAATACATGTGTTGGAATTTTATTTATTTATTTATTATATATTTATTTTTCATTTTTTAAACAGTCGTTTTAGGGACAAGTTATTTCACATTTAACATTTCGTTCTCCATCAAAACATTCAAATATGTACCAGAACAGGAAACTGCACTGATAGCAGCTGGCACATCTGGCAACTTTACATTAGGAACTTATCTGGCCTAGGAATGCTCACTATCCTTTTAGCCCAGCTTCTCTGAGCTGTTGTCCTGCTTAATGTGGTTATTTTCCCCGGGGTATTTGGAGATTAAGCAAGAGTTGCTGCAAAAGCACGCTCCACATGTCACACCCCAGATAACCGTGATTGTTATTTTTTCCTGTTAAGCACACAGGGAAGGAAACATTTTAGCTCTTCCTAGACAGATCAAACACACAATTTAAAGGATTTGGATAACCCAGAGATATATTTCCAGTTGAAAGCCATTTCCCCAATACAGCAAAGCAGTGGACATCAAAAGCAGATGAGCATCTTTACCAAGGAAATATTTGACTGACATGTAGGCCTCGTAGTCCTTTAATCAATATTATTATATTCTACTATGGCAAGATCATGAGCCACTGTGCTGAAAATATTTTCAATTTTCTTTTTTCAATTTTATCAGATTGTAAGTACATAACACACATGATGGCTTATGCTAGTTTCTGATTGGTTGTCTTCACAATATAATGTAAATTGTCATAATAGAGCAACCTGTGCTATGCAGAATAAAATATCTAATTTTAAGTCTAGAAAACATTTATAACCTTGTGTGAGTGTACATTATTTAAAACATATCTAATAATAATAATATTTTAATGTTGTTGGTTTTTGGTCTAAAAATGGCTGACTGTTCTTTAAGAATGACATCTTTACTAGTATGGTTGATTCCGTATCCAATTTAAGCATATAAAATTAAATACTAAAGAATGAATAGGAAAATTAATATATTCTAGGGATTTTACTTGTGATGCATGAAGTGAAATCTAACATTTCTGCTAGTTACAGATTTCATGCCAGAGAACATGTGGAGAGCTATCCTTCATTAAAGCCCTGGCAAAGGAATTCCTCAGTGTGGTGGGGTAACCGTCTACAGGAACTACTTTGCTCAACAGTATTTTTAAACAGGCAGAGAGGCAGGACAGGGGAAACGGCGCCCACCGCAATTCCCTTCAGGGGAATGCATTCAGAAAGGCCTCTGACTTGAGAGCAGACCAACCTTTAAGACAACACAGAGCTCTAAGCTGGCTCACAGCCTGTATCCTTCCTTCTCCTCTGTGACTGACAGTCACTTTGCACAGAAATTGGCCATGAGGGCATTATCAAACTGTAGTGGAACACTATATGCTCTCACCTGGAAAAAAATTCAAACAAACTGTTTCCAGAACCGCTTTAAAAAATAGCCAGTTCAAAATGCTGCTGTATATCCAATGAAAAAATATGCTTCATGATTTCATACATTGCCCCCAGGAAATCTTCTATACCTACAACTATAGACCTTTTTCATAGCAGCCATTCTGACATAAAACAGCACGTAAACACAGGTGTTACTAATGACATTAATGAGGGTTCTGCTCCATTTAAGTGTAGCAGAGTCTTTCCAGTGAGTAACTCAACTGTTGCCCTTGTTGCCCTTATTTTTGAAATACTTGAAAAGGAAACATATCAATACAGTTTAAAATCAGAGTTTGTGGATTTATTGAGTTTCCGGTGCCATTTGGTTGTTTGATGTTGTATTTTTGTTATTCCACAGCTAACTAGCCAAAAGTGAACCCAGTTATGTCAATGGAAGATATTCTCAGCAACGCTAAAATAATGTTTAATATGAAATTAATAAATGATAAAAACAAAAAATAAAATGTTTCTATTTAAAATAGAAATATAAGCTGTCAGGTTTCAGTGTCAAACCCTTAAAACACAAGAGAAAGGGCTTCTTTGCAGACTCAGTGATTTGCAGCCATGTGCAGCGAACAAAGCAGAGGGAGAGCACACTTCTTTGAGCTCTATTGTATCCACACTGTCATGCACTACAATTGCTCTCTATGTGCATTAAGTTTAGCAGTTTACAAATGGAAAAACAGAATTACAATTATGGCATTACACCCTAAAAACAACAAACAGTTCCAGAAATGCTTTGTAAACCACCAATCCCTTTTTTAACAGTGTTAATGTTTCAGGCTGGAATTTCATCTTAATAAGCAATTGCAAGTTATTTTGAGGTAGACAATTTGTCTTTTAAACTTGTTTATCTAGTCTCACCACGATAGACCTTTTTCACAGCAGCCATTTTGACATTAAGGTAAACACAAGTGTTACTAATGACAATAGTGAAGGTTCTGTTCCATTTAAGTGTAGCAGAGTCTTTCCGGTGAGCCAGCATGACCAATAGCAGGACACTGGCTCTGTTGGACCTGAATGGAACAGAACCTTCATTACTTCACTAGATAATCTTTCTACGCCACAATCATCAAATACAATATTAATAATGCGCATGCCTTGTTCACGACTGTCAAAAGTCAAACAAACCTGCCAGCACCAACAGACCCTGAACTCCTCTCTACTGTTCAATGCAATCAGTTTGCTTAAGGATAAAATGAAAAGCATTAGACAAAACCCTATAAACACCTTACCATACCATGCCTTCCCTTAGTCATCCAGTGATGACTGGTAAGACTGACACAGTAAAGACACACAACACTCAACTTTATATCAGTAGATTAGCAACTGATTTTTAACTTAGTATCAACTTTAAAGTTGAATCAAGATTAAAGTTGATACTAAAGTTGATTTGTATCAGTTAGGGCTACAGGTACGATTTGGGTCAGGTTGATACAAAGTTGACACTAGGTTAAAGTTTAAATATTAAAGTTGAACTGTCCAAATAAAGTGATACCAGAGTTAGGTTGATCCTAAAATAATACTAAGTTTATACAACATTGATACTAAGTTGAATATTGACATTGGACAGTCTAAATAAAGTGTTACTCATATTTTTTTTTCTTAAACATTTTGGACAAAAAAATAAATAAAATATAAATGGCTACAAAAAAATCCTCAAACATCTTGTTTGCTTCCTCAGTGCTGCAGACAACTTCAGCAAGATGCTCCATTCTATTTCTCTTGCCTCTACAGCGCTACGTTAAAGTTCAAGGTTCAAGGTTCAACACTTTGTTGCCATATCAACATGACTGATTGAAATTTGTCTTGGGGAGCTCACTTAAAAACAGAAAAAGACAAAAATAGTAAAACCACTCACTCATAAAGCACATAATACATTAGCAAAGTATAAACCAGATCTAACCCATAATCATAAAATCAAATAAAATCCAACACATAAAAACATGTATGGAATTAGCAGCAACATCAAACGAACCACTAGATAAAGTGCTTCAGGTGCATTAAAACACCTGCCTATTGTACAAGGATTTAAACCTTCCAAGTAGCCTCCAGTGTTTCAAGTGTAAAGGAGGTGGACAGCTTCAGGATATGTGCTATTCTGGAACCTGGATGTTCTAGTCTTAATGCTTCTTAGTCTTTTGTGAGGAGGAAGTAAATTAAAACAGTTGTTAGCCGGGTGAGAGGGATCCTTTAGAACATTCAGACCTTTCTTTTGTAATGGAGCCTTAAAGATTTCCGCTAGGGGTGAGAGATTACATCCAATGACTCTGGATGCAGTGTACACCACTTGGTCCACCTATCTCCTTGGAGGAAGACTCAAGCATTTTGGGCAAAATGCCCTTTTACTGACTTACCCAGACTGAGACAAGATGTTTGATACCATTTTCACCTCTGTACGTCCACTGGTTTGATTCCGATAGTTAGCATTTTATTTTAGCTTAGCATAAAGACTTGAAGTCTACAGGAATCATTAGCCTAGCTCTGTCAAAGTGAAAAAATAAACCTTACAGCAACTCTACTCACTACTTTTTTAAATTCCGAGATGTGTATTTCAAATACACATGATACCCTGTGTAAATAAGACAGCTTCGGAATTACTGTAAGGTTTATTTTTTTCATTTTGACGGAGCTAGGCTAATGACCCCTGTAGACTTCAAATCTTTATGCTAAGCCAAAACAAAATGCTACCTGCAGGAACCAAACCAGTAGATGAACAGAGGCAAAATGGTGTTGAACATCTTGTCTCAGTCCGAGTAAGTCAAAACATTGGGAGTATTCCTTAAAAGATTTCAATGGGGGTGGAAGATCACAGCAAATAACTCTGGATGCAGTATGCACCACTTTGTCCAACTTCTCTTCTTTATAAACCTTTCTTTACCAGTTGATCATTCAGGAGACTTGTTATGGAGTTTTAAATTCATCACTTCTCTTCCATTTTAACAGTCTCCATAAAACAAATATATCTACCTGTGTTGTGCTCTCTCTCCATCTTCCTCCTTCTCTCCCTCACCACCTCACACACCAACACCTCTCACTCCATGTCACTTTCGATTTCTATCTCTCACTAAATTCACAGGCTCACATCATAATCCAAACTCCTAAACTTCCCACTAAGTCCCAACTGAACTAACTACACTAATGGAAGTGTATCAAACAGCCAATCTGTAACATTTTATTTATCCAGTACATTTTGTAACTTTAAAATGCAATGCAATGTGCTTTATGTGGGAGAATAAAAACAACAGAAAGTTCAGAAAAACAGAGACTTCTGCTGATTAAGCAGCTCTCATACAGTGGGAGCCATTTCCAGAGCTTGAGTTCATATGAACAGAAAGTGGCGTTGCATTTGACTTTAAGTAATTTATTTCATTCTTTTATCCTATTTGTGTTTTTTACATCTTGTTTTGATAAAGCATGATAAAGCAAGTTAAAGCATTTTGAATTACCATGTGTTTCAAGTAGTCTAGAGCCAGGCCATGGAAGGATTTGAATAAGGTCAAAAAAAAAAAGAAAAAAAATTAATGAGCGAGCTACTAACCTGTGCATGGACTTTATAATGGGAGTTAGGACTTTATAATGGGGGTTATATGACATGTCTACATCTACGTATCTTTTTAGAGGCAGTTAAAATTCTTGCAGTTACATTGTGTACAAAGTATGTAGTTGCCTGAGTACAGCCAGAGACCTTGGTACAGCTCACCTCCTGTTGTGCAAATAATTTGCCTAAGTAAATGTAAAATTTATAAAGTATGTGTGATAAATGGTGTAAAACTGAATCCGTGCCCACTAGTGTGTAATCATGAAATCAGGTTCGATCAAAGACTGAAACTGATCGCAAATTAAGATGGAGATTCAGACTGAGATTCAGATACAATTCTCATTGTGTATAATCTTTAGGTGATATACAAATACTGTATTTTAGTTACCAAATAAAGTTTTACCACATAACAGCTTGAAGCAAATACTATGACTATATGATGCAAATATACCTACAGACAACACACACTTTGATTAGGACAGGCTACCGGGTGTTTGTTACAATTTAAGGTGTTTTAAACAGACACTGGCGTAGTCAGGCATCGTTCCCCGCTTCACCGAGCAGGCTACTCGCCGTTGGAGCGTCATGATCTCCATGGTAACCTCGGCACCTTCATGGGCGCGCACATCACCAGATAACCAACACCATAACAAACCGTTAACACTGGCCCACGGACGGGGAGGTAACACCAACACCATAAGCCCAGCCCTGCCGACTGACACAACTCATAAAATATGTGATGTTGTTGTCCTCTGCACGTACGGACATGTTATTATCCGCCCTACACACATCGACTGGCGCTAATTTCACCACAGAAAAATCAGACAAAACAACTATAGCTTCATAAAGTTGCACAGTGTTTTTACTGGATTTTGTTTCATGTAGAAAAAAATTTTTGTCAACAAAAGTAGTGGCTAATTTACAAGTTTTCACCTCATGCCTTCCTTACCTACAGAAGGTCTCTTAACTTTGCGCCTGGCCAGTTGGTCTCACCAGTGAAGGGCTGAACCATAGAAACATTCCTCACAGGCAAACCCGGGTTAGCCTACCTGCAGGTCTCGTCTGGGATACCAGTAACTGCTCGGAGTTCAGTGTGAGATCGGCTTAATCTGCTGTAAACCGATTTGAGAGTCCCGTGAGTCCGGTCTGTTTAATCCCCGCGGCGCGGCGAGGCACTGAAAACGCACAGCGCGCGGGCGGAGAGGCTGCGCGTTCACCGCTGAGGCACCGTGCACACTGACAGCACGAGCCCCGCTGCTGCCGCACAGCGCATCTGTTATCTGCTTTCACTACACTTTGTTCTGCCTGACTGTTGGAGACAACTTTCCTGACTGACTGACACTACACTGCACTGACTCACACACACACACACACACACACACACACACACACACACAGAAAGGAAGTTATGCTATTCTGCCTTCAAAATAAAACCATTTATAGGTAATTTTAGCATTTTATTTGATCTCTCTCTCTCTCTCTATCTCTCTCTCTCTCTCTCTCTGTTTCAAATATTAACAACACTACCAGGAGATACTCTCAGGGTTGCTTGAAGGGGCTCCAGGGTGTGACCATAAAAATGAGCAACAGTTTAATTGCACTTTAATATAACTGTCAACAGATTATCCTAATTTGACAATAATCATTGGAAGGAGTACAAACTGGTATGTCACCCACATATTTAACTGACTCACTTTTTCATACAGCTGAGCCTCTTGGTGGCAACATTAAACACTGTCAGGGAGAGATGGTGCAAAACTAATCTTCTGGAGCCTCCTATTGGTAACAACCACACATTGTTTGGGCCAGTCTAGCAAGCACAGTCATGGCTGTTCAAGTTTGTAATCACAGGTGTCAATCTACGACCTCTCTATAAATGGTTTAGGCCAAAATATATGTTTTAGTCTATATCAGCAAAGATTCTACTCAAGTAGGATATTATTTAAAGGTGATCGATACTGTACAAAAGGTAAAAATGACTGAGTTACTTTTTAGCAGAGAGAACATTGTCAGCAGCAATCTTCTGTTTTCTAAATGGATGGGAGGACAGAATTTAAATTAATATTTTTTTCAGTTGCAAAAAATTGCAATGTAAACTGCCCAAAGCTAAACCAGACTGCACTTTCCTTTGACAATCATTCAATGCTAATGATTCCACAAGAATTTACGGTGATCCAGCTCCTGATGTTTATGGACAGTGGGCATAATTTGTATTTTGTAACTGATGGGTTTAAAATGTAATGAAGTACAGCACTTCAGTAAAAATGGATTTATATAAAAGTAAACTCACTTAAAAATATTCCAAAACTCGATTACAGTAACATGAGTAAATGTAGACATCCACCCTACTAATATCCTCCCATATATAGGTTTCTGAAACAGAATAAAAGACAAATAGATACACATTAAACCAATGAGCCCCACTTAATCAGATGTGACAATTTTGGAGAAATATTGTCCTAGAAAGATGATAAGCATTATACCTAGAAATAATCCCTGCACACACTGCAGTCTGAGTGAAGCCTGATGACATCCACTTACACAGCCAACTTGAAATTCCATCTTCTTGCATGAAAGCTGGCTAAATGTTTTGCTTTGTGTGATAAGAAACTGGCATCAACATCATTGTGACCTTGCGGTTTTGCATAGCTGAAGCAGTGATCAGTTATCTTTAGAACTATTCTGCTTCTCTCTATGCCTGCCGTCCTCAAAGTACACACACTGACTTTACTCATTTTTCTTTACCAATAATGATTCAATACTCCAGGGCAATGCTGCAATGAAGCATTAGTCAATATTTCAAAGACAGTGTTTAATGTGAATACAAATACCTTATCGGTTTTGCTCATACTAGACATTCCTTGACAACAATTTATGATGATTACAGAAAATAACAAATGATCATCATCGGGAAAGTTTTTTTTTTAAACAATTGTCCTCAGGTTGAAACTTTTTTTCTCTGAGTTAAAGCCTTCTTGGCATGTTCTCTTCTCACGGTAAGTCTGCCCCACCCACCACACTGACATTGTAAAACAGACAGAAACCTATCAGTCAAAGACTTGACCCTTTTTCTGATGCATCAGTGTGGCAACAGGAAACAGGAAGCCTGTTGGACTGAGCAACAGCCACACTGAATCGCAACCTTTTAGTGACATCTGCTGGACGGTAGTTGAAGAACACATGAAGATTAAAGTGACACAAAGGGCTGCAGCACAAAGGTGACTTAAAAAAACAAAAAACATGGACATAAGTCTGAGACTTGCTTCAGATTAAGTATCTAGCTTAGACTCTTTTCAACAGCTGGTCCAAGTGCTGATATTCTCATATAGTCTTATCACATAAATGTGCTTGGCTTAGTAACCCAAGTCAGCTGCTAAATTTACAATCATGATGTACAAAAGCACTGCTTTCTGTGCGGTGCTGGCTTGTTCTAACCATGTTCTCTGGGGTTTCCTCCCACAGTCAAACCCATAGGTGTAAAATGTGTGTCTGTCTATCTGTATTTACCCTGTGACAGACTGAAGACCGGTCCAGAATAGGTCCCCGCCTTGTGCCTAATGAGTGCTGAGATAAGATCCAGCGAGTGAGTATGTCCTTGAGCAAGACCTTGACCGACAGGTAGTAAGGGAATTTCTCTGTGGTAGAAGCTCAAATAAGTATAATGTGACCTCTTAATAGATTCACTTCCAAGAAGAGTTCTCTACATTCCTCACTCAACTAGACCAGAGAGACAGAAAGCGAGCGTATGAGGTAGTAAACAGAGCGGCTTGGAACAGAGCAATGCCTTACCCTGTAATCGCAAGTCATGGCAGTTTTGCAGTGAGTTGCGAGTTGAGTTGCAAATGTTGCCTCCATCTCAACAGTTACCACACCCTTGCATTACACGTACCACATGAAGCCTCATCAAATCATGTCCTTGCTCAATGTTTAAATCGTTTGCACACTTTGGAATGGTGATCTAGAATATAAGGTCAATATATTAGTCTTTTACTTAAATGTTGTGTCATGTGCCATGTCATGTCCCTGACCGCAATTATATAATAGTTTGGAAAAGGTGCAATGATGCACATTCTATTTGTTTATTTCATGTTCAATGATGCTTTTGTAAATTCATCCATAATTTTAAGGCAGTAATATAATCTGAAGTCCTGTCAAGAATCAAAGGCTAATACTGAATATCGGCGCAAACCATCACCTATCGCCAACTGCAATACAAGGATATTCGTATTCAAAAACCCATATTAGTTAAACTCTTGTTAGCTTATCCAAACTGCTGTGATTTTTATATAGCAGACTCTCACTTTTCCTGCTTGTCCCCTGTAAAAGGAAACCCCCTTATGTTACCACTGTACAAAGGAATTGACTTTAGAACAGAAAAAAGTAGGTGCCTCAGCTTGCAGACTGTAATACCCAGCAGTCTGGCATGCCCCTCTTTAATCCATCAGCCCATCTGTGAGCATGGGTCTGGGCAGCTTTGGGGTGGGAGGTGGGGAGGTGTCTGTGCTGAGCCCCTCACCCCGTCTGCTAAAGGAGGTTACGTTAGGGCTTGAGCTGAAATGGAGGAACGCTCTGACGTCCTCTGATGTTCTGTCGTTGTATATTATCACTACAGTGTGTGGCATGGGCAGTGATGGTCATGGACAGTTTGCGGGGTGGTATGACTTCTGATTCTCAGGAAAAGCATGGAGAGTTGTCTGAACTGAACATCGCTAACATACTGCTCAGAGAAATTCATATCAGCCACGCAGTGAAAATGATGACACTGTGCCAACCGTATAAGCCACTGCCCATCATTTGTTTTATTGACCTTGATTCAGCCTTGTGACATGGCTGCGCTGAATACTCAACTCTGATTGGTCAATTAAGGCATCCTGCAGATACTTCTGAATAATAGATTGTTGTCAAGCATCAACCTCATGACCGTACCTGTTCGTTCCAAATAAATGCACTTCATCAGGCTAATGTTAGCAAGTTGGCTGTATAGAGAAGGAAGTGAGTTCAGAAGCTGACTGGACAAACTGTGTCAAAAAGACGCTGCAACTAACATCAGTCAACTGTATTACCGGGCTCCAACCACCACACACAGGGATAAGTGAAGACAGATACTTTCCTCCAATCAGGCGACAGTATCAGGTGAGCGCCTCTCCTCACTAGCAGCTGTCTGCCTGTTGTAGGCTAGCCAAGCTACTTTTACAAACATGAAATGTAAACACGATGGCACCGCCCACAGTTCCAATCGAATCAATCTAAACATGCACATCAGATTTTCACATGGTTCTCAGAATCATCTAATAATTCTGTTGGGATGTCAACATCTGCTTTGGGGAGGTTTTTTGAATTTTTTTTTTGGCCAGCATCTTGGTGGTGGACAAGTGATGTCAACTGTGTAATGATGATTCCATCATGTTCCAATCTGGAAACCCCTACTTAAGTAACCTGACACTGTGAGGGTGAGCCAATAAAAACTAGTGACCCCGCTGTGAGTTTCAGTACTCAGATTCAACTATTTTGTTCAACCCTGTGGTTCTGTGTTTGGCAATAGGCAATTTATGTTATAATAATGAACCACTGTTGGACACACAGAAGATGATATGTTACTTTCGCTATGGAGCTTTATGCCATGAGTTCTCTGTCAAATCTACTAAATCTAAAAGGATGGTGTCTTTTTTTCACATGCCTCTGTTTTTTCTCTTCTCGTCTTAAAAAAGGCAAGTCACTATTTTGTGGGCAGCACTCTGCTTGGCTGGCAGTGAGAAAGAGTTGGAGAGTTTACACTCACAGTGAAGTGATGAAGCCACACTGACCACTGCCTTACCATATTCTCTTTACTTGTTTATTTCTCTTACTACTTTGTTTCTTTCTTCACTTCATTCTTTGCATATTAATATTCTTTGTTTTCCTGAAGGCCGTCTCTGCCCTGTATTTCTCCCTTTATCCCACCGCTGCTTCAGTTCATACTCATGCGTGGGCTAGCTGTCAACAACACCAATGTTACAGTTACTTGAATCAACTCTAATACAGTAGCTACCACTTCAGTTGCTTATAGCTAGGCCACACATTTTATCCAGGAACTGCTTCTAGGTCATTTTTCCTTCAGCATCCCATGATCTACCTTTCTCTTTCTATTATTCTCACTTTAATTCCCTTATTTCACTCTCTTTCTCTGTCCCTCTCTTCCTTTTCCCATGGTAAAACCACACTGTGGCCAACCGACAGTGAACTAACCCTGGAGGCATTTAATTCTGAAAGGGAAAATGTCTCAAGTTAAACTAGTCCGAGTGCTGAAGCCTAGTGAGTCACTGGTCTTTGAGACTGGTTCATGCTTCATGTGAGCGAGTGTGTGCGGTCAAAACTACTTACTTGCAGCTCAAACAACTGGCTGCATTCCAGCTGCACGCAAGGTAAGGACTGAAATGTGAAGCAGCACTTCAATCCACAATTGGCTGAAAGATGAGGAAGCAGAACTACTGGAGGATTTCTGTTTGTTTTTGTTGGGGGATGCTTGAGTTTTCAGGAGCACGGTCATCATGAGGAGTAAGACAAGCATGAACACCAAGGTAAACGGACAGCACATCTAGTGCTCCCACACATCTAGCCACACATGAAGCATGAACAAGCCTTTGACCTGATATAGCATCACTGGCGAAACTGAACCCATTTAAAGGAATGCTCCAACATTTTGGGCAAAATACACTTTTTCTGACTTACCCCGACTGAGACAAGACTTAGCATAAAGACTTGAAGTCTACAGGAGTCATTAGCCTAGCTCTGTTAAAGTGAAAAAATAAACCTTACAGCAACTCCGAAGCTGTCTTATTTACACAATGTGCTGTGTATTTGACATACTCGTCTTTGATTTTTTTTTTTTAAACAAAGGTCATTTTGGGAGAGGCTAGTTTAACAGAGCTAGGCTAATGACTCCTGTAGACTTCAAGTCTTTATGCTAACCTAACATGAAATGCTATGCATTGGAACCAAATCAGTGATAAAAATGGTAACGAACATCTTGTCTCAGTCTGGGTCAGAAAAAGGCAGGTGACAGTGTTGGAACACCTGCCTGCTTCTATATGGAAAATATGCCTTTTATGGCTTCTACCTCTGAAACTATTGTTTGGATTTCAGCATTAGGAAAGTTTTTTCTTCTTTTTACCTTCAGGGGTTGTTTCTCTCTTTGTCAAGGCTTGCCCGCTTTCTCCACTGCCACATCTCTCTGCAACACAGCTGTCCTTATATAGAAAAATGGAGCGTGCTAATTGCAAGTTGCGGGTACACACCTGTCAATTTAGAGTGATCCTGGTTCACTAACATGCTCACAGAGGTAAGAACAAAATTGTCTGGCACGCATGTGTTATGAATCTGTCAATAATTCTGCATGCACGCAGAGAACATTTCTACATAGATATTAGTGAATGAGGCAGAGAGAGAGAGAGGAGGGGGATGGAGGGAGAGAGGGAGGGAGAGAGAGAGTGGAATTCCATATGGAGAGATAGAAAAGGAAAAAGAAGGTATGTGTGTGTGTGTGTGTGTGTGTGTGTGTGTGTGTGTGTGTGAGTGCATGCTCACGTG
>OMLF01021961.1:0-10296 GCA_900302615.1 Holocentrus rufus | reverse complement strand
CTTTGTAAGCTAAAAAAAAAAAAAAAAAAAAAAAAAGCTCTGATGTGTCTGACATTAAGGCCTCTATTTTAATTCATGACTGACATTAGAATGATGACTGTGACTCCTAGTACACAGTCAATGTCCATATCCAAACTCACTTGCTATTTTCATTTACTGCCCACCAACACTACGCATAAAGGAGATGGGTGAAGCGGAATGTAAATAGAGGACTTTGGAGATTAATTATCAGCTTCTCAGCCAATAATGATCTGGCTCATAGTTTTTAAACAGCTGAGTGAGCATCATGACACAACAATAATGGAGAGGCAATAGCACAGATTTAATTTTTACACAAATAGCACCATCTCCCCTTGCACATACTTGTGCCAGTATGCATGCATGATACCACATGAACAGGCAAAGGTAAACGAAATCAGCTCAACAAAATACCCAGTTGTCATAGTGCTGCATGCAATGGTCTTTGCACACCAAGGAAATAGGGCCCTGAATCTCTTATACCTGTCTCTTATACCTGTGCTAGATTAATGGTGTTGGTGTACCCATAGGGGAAGAGATTAGAGAACCCTGCAAAGTATTTAGGCTCGCAATTCTTCTCACCTCCTTATTGCAGTAGAAAGCAACAATCTGAAAGATTGAAGGCCAAAACTGTTCAACACCTGCAAACGAGTGAGTTCCCACTGATGGATAAGTGAAGAGGAAGGTAAGCCGCAGAGTTTCTATACAGACAGGATGCTGTGCTATAGGCATTTCTGAGTAGTTTTTCACTGGGTCAGCCGTGCCTATCTAAAGTAGCATGGAAGGTTCACAACCACCAAGCAAAAATGAATCCCAGGTGGTCTTGGAGGTGAAGAGGGTATTTAATCGCTGACTCAACACAATTATTTAACCTTGCAGTTAAGGCAACGAGGATTTATTCAACATCCTTTGTTCTGTGTTTCTGACTGACCTACATGTCCCATCCTCCCCCTCCCCCTCTACCCAGTTCCCCATCCTACGGGCCATATGGCCCAAGATTAGTAAAGCCCCATTTCAGTATGTCCTAAATGCCACATGGCTACAGAGAAAAAAGGAGATAAAGATGTCATTGTGGCACGCTGTAGACTGAACACTTCAACGGGCCGGTTACCATTGGCTGCCAAAACATACAAGTTTTAAGCCATTTAAAATCCTTTAAAGGGGAGGAGAGGAGCTTTTCTGTAATGGGTCCACATCAAAGGGGATTAGTGGGAAATTCAAAACGCTTAAGACAACCTGACACATTTCAAACCTGTCTTAAACATTTTCTGTTTTGGAAACGCCAGGCTGACACAGGGATTTAGACTATGAAAGGTGCCATTCAAAGGACCATTCAACACCAAGGAAAATGAACCTCTGTACTCAGTTGCCACTCCGCTGGACCCAAGATACACACGAGTCGAAAAAGTACTAAGAAATACTACTAATAATAAATACTATAATATAAAAAGAAGTAGGCTTCATTTAAATCAGAATAGAATCAATCAACAGAGTCGAACAGCAAAGATAAACCTTGAACTGAATGAATTTTAAGCCCTGCTAGCAATAGCGTAAGGCTCTATAGATGGGAATGTTGGTCAGTAGGTCGGTCGGTTGATCTGTCCACCATTTAGTTCAATGGTCTGGGACTGGCATTTTTAGTTGGGAGACTTCATGGTTTACATTTAGCAGGGGGACTTCTTAACAACGGTAGTTTGGTCAGTTTTTCCTCAGTATATATTCTAATGTGACAGCCCACCATGGTAAACATCAACTTAAAATCAAATGTAGCCTATGGACCAGTCGCGAAGTGGGTGGGATTATATTAGACACCCTTGGATGGACATGAAACTCTCCTAATAAAAATAAGAACTGTGTTGAAATAATTTAGGTTCACTGAAAAAAAAGTCAAGAGTGTGTACATAAAAATATTAAAGGAGATGACTTAACTACAAGTCCTATAGTTCACTGCCTCAAGGAACAGCCAATCACCAAGATTAAAACTGTGTTGCCTGCAGCAATGTAGCTTTGAGTCAACTTTATACACACTCTGGTCGGTCATTTCAATAACGACGGAGCACTTTTTAGGTCCTGACTGAGCCACCACATCAATAGCGTCACTGCTGCTGAAAATGCGGTCCGCAGATCATTCCTCTGGAACTGACTCTGGTGTGAACATCTTCCCACTACTGCAAACATACTATTTAGAGTCGTTACCAACAACACAGGCCTCCAAACATGGCAATGTCACTAACTCACTCGTTTACTCAGATTACCCATACAAACACTTTGGTCAATTTATAGTGACTGCTAGCTGGACTGTTAGGCTCCTAGTCCTGTTTCTAAAGGATTTTCTTGCCTACATTTAAAATGCCTGTGGTAATACACAAGGAACAAAAAATTTTTTTTAGAAATATATTCCTGGTCATCGGCATTCTAAAGTGCCTCATGGAGAGGATCATGTGAGACAGAGACTGTAATATGTGGTTTACGTATTAATTTATGTTTTATAACTGTTTCAGATACTTCATAAGCAAAGCCAAACATGCACTGACCCAAGAGGTCGAAAAGATGGAGGAATCATTGAAGAGGGCCACAAGTGAAGCGCGAGGCTCAGCACCTTCTGTAGCGGAGCCAGTAAAAAGGCACCTCATGTGGAAGCAGGACGAAGGAAGGAGCTGGAACAGCACGAGGAGGAACCTGGGGCAGCAAGCAGCATAAACGCTCTTGTTGAAATACAGACATATGTGACAGAGCAAATGATTCTGTGCTCAGACACCCTACTCTGGCACTAGAGAGTCAACAGACTTTGGTTTCGCCCCCCTGGCTGCCACTGCTTTGAAATTCCTTTCTGCCACCTGCACCAGCATAGAAAGTGAAAGGCTGTTCAGTCCAGGCGCCAACACTCTGCATCAAAGGAGCAACTGACTAAAAGCAGAGGGTGGAAATGCTCATTTTCCTGAAAAAGAACCTAGCATTGTTGCTGAAGTGAGCAACATAAAACTAAGACCTGATGGTTTGCAGTTGCAGTTTGTACACTTCTTGATGTCTGTACTTTAATAATTGTGATTTAAAATTATATGTTAATATTTTCCCCCAGCCGTGCTATTGCTGCTCTATTGTTTTAGCATAAAACTGTAATTCCTGATATTACTGTAATTTTTAGTTTTCACTACATCGCTGTGCACATCGTACATCCTATTGTAATTCCAATTCATTTTGAGCATATTACAGTGGAATGAAAGTCTATCAACCTATACTGTATAAATGTATTTTTTACACAACTTAAAGTGTTCAAAGAATTATTGATTGCTATATTTTTGTTGAGACTGTTTACAGACACCTGAAGGATGGCTTGTATAAAACTGTTAATGAAAATGAGAAAAGAGACAGTGAAATGAGCTATATCCAACACAGAGCTTGTGTGTATGTGGGTATGAGGCTGCTGGGCATCATCAGAGCAGTTCCTGGGGGATGTAAGTGAAGCAAAGTAAACTAAGAGACAGGAATGGCTCAGGTGGGAGTTAGTTTTCCATGTAAACAAATGGATTTGTTGTCACTCATAACTTCCCTCATGCAGACAAAGCATGCTCTTAGACACTAATGACTATGGCTAACATCTATTTGGAAAGTCTTTGTTTTTAATGTCAACAACAAGACTTAGATCCAGGTCTCAGTGCAGAGGTTTGGAGAGGAAGCTCCCGCCTCTTTGTTTGATTGACAGGTAACCATACCACCTACTTCACCCACCAGCACACCATTTACTAGAATGTCAGGCTCTAAATAGAAATGCAGTACAAGCAATAGCTAGTGATGGTCAATTCTGAAGGAAAGCATGGACCAATTTTTCCAAGTTAGTAAATGACAGTAAATGGCCAATACTTCATTTTTAAAGGAGAAACAGGCCATTTTGGATATTGTATTGATGCAGTGTGGATCAAGACAACACAAAGATTTTTGACAGAATCTTTTGGGATATCTATACAATAGCAGTGGGCAGGTCAGCTCTAAGTTCACCCAAATCCACCTGCATTAGCAACTCACCCGACCGCAACCGACATAAAACTCAAACCTGTATCCACATGAAGCCCCTTGCCTAATGTTGTATTATGCCAGGAGGGAAAACATATGTGGAAAAATTAGCTAAATAAAGAATCTTCTCCTGTATGTTATTCACAACTTTGTTTTGCTGATCCATGAGCACCTGAATCCATGGAAACCAATTGGCGCATCACTGCTATACAGCCACTGAAACAAAATGAAGGGAATGAGTCATGAAAGAATGAGATAACGAATGAAAATGAATGGGTTCTTTGCAGCTTAGGGCGTTAACTTAGCATTTCAGTTTTAACTTCACTGAGGAGACGTGAATTGACTGTCATCATCTGCTGATATCTAAAACACAACTTTAATTAGATATGTTGTGCAGCCAAGTTTTATTGCTATGGCGTTCGCCATCTGCCGCGCAGTGCAAGACGATGCAGGAATTACAGATACTGCAGAGGGGAAGTGTGCAGCGAGTGAACAAGGGAGGAGCGAGAATGAAGCTTGGGGGACAGCGAAATAGATCTTAGAAGAGGCAGACACACTGACATCAAACATAACAAAACAGGCTCTGTAAGTTCAGAGCAGTGCTGCAGATGCCATTACACTGCCTCAGCAGTCAGGAAGATGCTACAATCAACAGCCTTGAATCGAGTTATTTTCGCTTGCTTTGATCTAATTAGAAAAGTGGGTCAAGAGTTTATGGATTTCTAGCTTGGACATATGCCACTTAAACTCTAATTTCTGGATGTCTTGATCATGTGCCTTTATGGACTCTGAGTACAAAGGGGCCATTTTTGAATTTTTGCTTTGCGGTTTTCAGCTGGACAACGAGGTCAAAAGTGGTCCAAACTACAGAGTGAAAATCATCTGTTGAGCTACTGAACAATCTGTTACCCTGCAATGGCAATATGTTCTTACAATGTCTGCCATCCAGCCATCTGTATAGATGCTGGTTAATCCACAATAAAAAAAAAAATAGGCCTCCAGTGAAATTGTAAGTTTCTGTCAGTTGCTTATGGAGAAGTCATGATACAATCCATCAGGAAAGGGGAATTTTCCATCAGATATGAAGAGCATGGTAAGTTCCTTTCCCCAATCTTTCACTGTGGAAGAAAAGTCTGTATGCAACCAAGTGGTTTTGCCTGCAGTAAGAGATAAAAAATATGTGAGCACAGAAATTCATTTGTACCCCACACTCACTGCCTGTCCAAGCCAACAGACCCAGCCTAAGCTGTGAATCGGCTCGCACATGTGTACTGAGTTAAGCTCAATGCACAGGGTGAGTAAACTTGAAATTAAATGGACAGCATTCTGGACAAAATAATATGTTGTTGAACCAAATGGGCAGCATGGAACCCAACGACTGGCTTTGATGACTCAGATAATATGTCAACACGTGTATGACGCACGCTAGGCTATGAATGAAAAAGCTTTATTTACAACTGCATTTACAACTACATCAAAACCTTGTTATGCATTGCAATTTACTTTAGTAAGCTCAAAAAGAAAAATAACTGTATGATGTCACATAGCCATGCATGAAACCACCACAAATTCTTAGCCAATATGCTCACACAGACACACACATAAACTGTGCTAAACCAGACTTAGGTTAACCTTAGGGACAACAACAAAAGCCATTCTCTTTTTTGTATCCTTGCATGGAAATAACTGACTTTGAAGTCATTGTTCATGTCTCCTACACCAGTTTAGCTCGGGGATCATGAAATGTGCCCAGAACGGCTCTTTTCATATGGGGTTGAAAACTTTCATGCGATATGGGACATACTCGTCCTTCTTCATCCTTGTCTTCAAGTGATGCCAGAAAAACTGAGCATGGTCCCAATCTCTGCTGGCAATGCAGGGCAGCTGCCACACAACACTTCCCTGAAGCTGGCCAAGCTGCTTCTCCTCCTGTCTTTCCCTTAGCCTTTCTGTGGGCTTCTACTCAAACTGCTGCTGTTCTTCTTTCTGAAGATTCTGTCTTGTTTTAATGTGTCTACCACCATAGTTTATGATCACACAACATTACTTAACCATGAGTCCCTGTTGGACCCAAAACAGTTTGCATCAAGGGAGATCCTTGGTTCTGCAGGAAGTCGCCGTGCACTTGGTACAAAAGGACACATATGCTTTTTACAGACTATCACTCTGCTATAATATTATTTTTCCTTCCAAGCTTGGAACCAAGCTACAACATCTGGGCTTTTATGACAATATATGGAAATGGATTCTAAATTGGGAAACACTGACTATACTTACAAGTAGTGCAATATTCTGATATTAACCCCATTAAGACAATACTCAAAATAAGAAATGTCCATGTAAAGAGCATTTTTAATTATGCTAACACAAATAAAGTCAAAGTCAGAGTAAACAATAGAGTATTTTGACTTTAGTCAAGCTATTGAAGGGTATTTTAGGCACATATTCACCTTAATCATGCTATGACATTCTATTTGAGATTTTCCAGCAGTTTGCAACATATACGGCAGTTCAACACTGGCTGGCAAACAGCACCGAGGACGCCTGCTATGAAAACTGTATCGCTCTGAATGTACTCTCATGTGTAGCTGTAGAAAGAATGGTTTTTGCAAGGTTTGCAAGAGAAAAGCCACGAGGGTATACAATGGCAGCAACATAAAAGAAAGAAGGTTGAAAACTGGAGGGAAACATGGACGTGTGATGTCGCACTTGGGCGTCATGAGGGGACCCATTACAGACACATAGTTCATCCTTTATACATTTCCAATTTTCCCATTTTTGACATACAAAAGAAAATGGTCGTTTCCTGTTTTCTGGTCTCCCACTGCACAACAAAAAGTGATTGGCCGGTTTAGACTCAGAACTGGATGGGTGGATGGATGGGATCACTGCAGTGTTTAGGCTAGAGTTCAGACAAAGCAAGAGGGACTGGTCCACTGCCAGTTGTGCCAACAACATCTGGGTAATCCCATGATTGGTTTATGAAATGCCTGCGCAACTTCTGCTGGCGGTGTCGTACTCCTCTGTAATTTCAAAACTAGGCTGGGGAAAGTCAACACTACTGTGAACATTGCATCAACAAACATTTTGAAATTTGAATATCATAAATAACCTTGTTCTGGCATAAGGGACTGTGTGGTTCTGAGGCTGATAGACTACACATCCCACCATCCAAAGACAGCATCTGAGCTGTGGTTTCTCTTTGGAAACACCACACCAAGTTCAGACTCACAACAGACTTACAAATGCAAGGGCGGGGAAACTGTTGGCAGATGCACTCTAACCTTAAACTGTTATAGGCAGTAATTTATAAGGCAGTAAAGATACATTTAACACATATACCTCATCAAGATGTTTTCTCATCAGAGAATGGGAACTGGAAGGAATGTTGGCCAGCTGGTTTACTTTTAATGTTATTTACTTTATTTACTGTAGGAGAGGAGAAACCTGACCTTCTGTGTCTCAGAGATGACTCTCATCTAAATTGTGATTCCAGTAGCTTTTGCAATAAAAGAAGAAAAAAAAACTCTGGGATCGCTGTTTGCATAGCTTCCCAAATTTCTCAGAGTTACCTAAAAAATTTTCAAAATTGCCAAAAAATGGGTATGAAAATTCAAGGTACATCATCAACAGGAGTTTTGCTTGTTTGTTTGTTTGTTTGGTTTTAACAGTGTTGCCATCTCCCCTTGCCAAAGGGGAAATGCTAGATGCCAACTGCAATATAGGATGATATGCACATGTGTTTGAATGACATAAATCCTTAAATATACATGGCCCATAAGTAAATCTGCAAGAGCTGGAAATTCAATATTCACTCGCATCCCATCATTCACCCAATAGGTGATCAAACATAAAAACATTATTCATTCCCAAACCAGTAACAAAGTGACAGAGACCACGCACTATTATTTGGAGTCAGAAAAGGGCTTAGATCAAATAAATTACATGAAGTATAAATATGACAGTAGGTTTGATTGATTACAGTGTAATAAAAATCAAAGAGTTTCATCATTCTAAACACACTTTGGTGATATTCTGAGGAAACCATTCCTGTCTGGTTCTTAATGGTATTCTTTACATGTATATGATAAGGCCTGGGGGCCAACTGGGAAGGAAAACTGTTGTGTCGATGGGACAGAGGAAAACAACTTTGAATAATTTCATAGTGGGCTATTTTTAAGATGTATCCAAAAGACCGAGCGCGCAGCACTGACAGGATGTTTGAATGGCTTTTCATTGTACATAGGAAGTTGTTTCTGACCATCTATTGTACCCCCATATCTGTCTCCCAGTGGAAACACTGTCCTTGCCCCTTAGCATTATAACAAGTCTACATACTACATACTGTGATCTTCTAATGCAAACAATGCATCAGACTCAAGAGTGAATTTAATGCAGAGGAGACTGACCTGAAGATGTAGATCTTCACTTCACTCCGAAGTTTTGCACATGCAGTTTACAACCTGAGGATAATCCTTCTTTCTGGTGTTTATTCAGAGGTTTCCCAGCTTGAAATCCGATACCGAGTTCGTCCCCAAAAAAGACACAACGATTCACATCTTGGGGGCAAAAAGCAAAAAAGTTTTATGTACGATGAATGTGGCTCTGCAGACGCTCAGGCGTGAAAACCGTAAGTGGCGTCAGACTAGAAATGCTCCATTCAACAGTGTTCAAATATTGATCCGCGGAAGGCAGAACAGTGATCCAAACAGTCAGAAAAACAGAGAAGCAAAAAACTTTAGTTGGCAATGCTCGTGTTGGGCTTTGTATATGTTTCTGTCCGCAGGTGTGTTTAATAATATATTCCGCTTTACTGGACTGGAAAGTCAGCGCAGTCTGCAGCTCTGCTTTCTGCTCCCAGCGGAAGGCGGTGTGACGTGTAACTGCGATCTGCCCAGCCCTGGACTGTATTTTAAAAAAAAAAAAGAAAAAAGAAAAAAAAATGGACGTCGCGAGTGTGACGTCATCCATTGGCTTCTGAGGGAACGTTTTGAAGTCTGGAGACCACAGGGCAGGCTGCGTCCCATTTGTCTTCACTGTACGGCTCGTTTGCTCCTGCCCTTCCTCACTTCGACCACTCGGGTCCTACCAACTCAGAGGAAGAAAAGAAGCA
This sequence comes from Holocentrus rufus, assembly GCA_900302615.1. Lineage (NCBI taxonomy): Eukaryota > Metazoa > Chordata > Actinopteri > Holocentriformes > Holocentridae > Holocentrus > Holocentrus rufus. Next base: position 1,154 of record OMLF01021961.1, on the reverse strand, counting down.
AAGGGACCAGAGAAGATGGCAGAGGGATAAAAAGAGAATAGAATATGCCTACCACCAATCCAAATGCAGGGCTTCATCATTTCTGTATTTGGATTACGGAGGCATAAATTACTGAATCTATGGTCAGCAGACATTTCATAAAGTTTAAAGGAATAGGCCACTCGAACGTTTTGGGCAAAATACCCTCTTTCTGACATTTTCATCTCTGTACATCCACTGGTTGGATTCCTATGGGAAGCATTTAGTGTTAGCATGTAAAGACTTGAAGTCTACAGGAGTCATTAGCCTAGCCTGGTCAAAGTAAAAATATAAACCTTACAGCAACTCTGAAGCTGTCTTAAAACAGTGTATTATGTGTATTTGAAATACAGATCTTGGAGTTTAAAAAAAGAGTCCTTTTAGGAGAAGTTGGATGGTAGGAACTATAGATAGTAGGAACAATAACTGCTGAAGACGTGTTCAGCAGTTATAGTTCCTACCATCTCGCATTTTCTAAAACTACTTTTTTTTTTTAATTCCAAATACACATAATACACTGTGTAAATAAGAGAGCTTCGGAGTTGTAAGGTTTATTTTTTCACTCTGATAGAGCCAGGCTAAATACTCCTGAAGACTTCAAGTCTTTATGCTAAGCTAACAGGGAATGCTAATCATTGGAACTGTTAGCATGTTCATAATTTATTTTATCAGACTTTTATATGAGAAAATGTCAGGTTGTAGTGCGAACACCTGTCAGAATCAACCAACAGTGATCTGAAATTCTACCATATTCCATCAGGATCTTGTCCTTTTCAAAGCAACAGGAGAGAACTGGCCACAGGTGATAAAGAGAGCTGACACGGCCTGCTTCTGGAAAAAGAGGATCCATGGCCTGCGAGCCTCCCCGCCCCACACACTTGTGTTTTGGCATTTTGAGCGCCAAAGAGCCACTCAGTTATGGGACATCACTCACATGCAATACAAATTGGCACCTGTGCATAATGCCAGTGCATTGCTGAAACAATTTCTATTTTAAATACTTTATGCGTAATGTTACACTTAAGGAGAAAACGTTAAAAATAATACTTTGGGGGGAAGTCGTCTATAGAACAACCAAAGCTAAAACCTGGACATTTTAAGGAATTAATAAAACCCCGCCGGACAGATTTTTTAGG
>OMLF01021960.1:0-12083 GCA_900302615.1 Holocentrus rufus | reverse complement strand
ACAGATTGAGTACACACAGCAGTCCCAGTGCGTTGCAGTAGCACTAAGCTTAAAGTATAGACTTTGGCTGTAACACACACACACACACACACACACACACACACAGCTGAGCAAGAGGAACCAGATAAAAAGCAGTCAGACATCTGAAAGTTGATTTGTTAATTTTACATTATTCATTATTCACACAGAGAGCGCTGCTGTGTCTGTGTTATGGCGGTGCGTTGTGCACTGCTGGCCTTGTGCATATATGTAGCTTTCTTTGTGTCTGTGCATTTGCTTGTGTGTGTGTGTGTGCATGTGTGTGTGTGTCTAATCTTTCAATATTTTGGTCAGATATTAGCACCCTCTGTGAAACAGACAACAGGGGAGTGGATTGACACCCGAGGTGCCAAAATCTGCCCAGCTGTGTGTGTGTGTGTGTGTGTGTGTGTGTGTGTGTATGTGTGTGTGTGTGTTTGTCCCTGGCTGTTCATGGAGTTGATGACAGACTGATGAGTTCCTGGCTCAAAGAGAAACGGTGAGCAACCGCTTGACCATCCGCTCAGCTCTGTTCTTTCCCCTGGACCAGAAGCCTTCGTCCTGCATGACTCACAGCATTCACCAGCTCACCAGTGCATGTGTGTGCGCACAAACACACACACGCACAAATCATTTACAAGCACAGAAGCACACAAACATATGCATAAGCACAAATGACACCCTTCTTATCAGCCTAATGAAAGTGCGGCTGCAGCAGAGAAAATGTTACATCCACATTAATATAGAGGTTGTGAATTTGCCCTCTATTCTTTAAGGAATACTACAACGCTTTGGGTAAAAGACCCTTTTTTTGACTTACCCACACTGAGACAAGACGTTCGATACCATTTTCACCTCTGTACTGTCTACTGTTTTAGTTCCTATGGATAGCATTTCATGTGAGCTTAGCATAAAGGCTTGACGTGTACAGGAGTCATTAGCCTCGCTCTGTCAAAATGAAAAAATAAACCTTACAGCAGCTCTGAAGCTTATTTACACAATGTACCTGTCTCATTTAGATAATGTTTATAGTAATACTACTACTACTAAAGTATTTTTTTTTAATTTCAAGACATGTATTTCAAATACACATGATACATTGGGCAAATTAAATTGCTGGAAGGTTTATTTTGTCACTCTGACAGAGCTAGCTCAAGGCTCCTGTAGACTTTAAGCCTTTGTGCTAAGCTAACACAAAATGCTACACATCAGAACTGAACCAGTGGATGTACCGAAGTGAAAATGTTATGGAACATCTTGTCTCAGTCTGGGTATGTCAGAAAAAGGATATTTTTCCTAAAATGTTAGAGTATTCCTTTAAGCTATGGGTGTATAATTATAGAGTCATTGGTTGGAAATCTACTCAAGACATATCAAAACTTAAAAGCGAAATCCAAAAATCTCTCCTGAACAGCACTGAGCAAGTGTTCTGCTCAGAGAAAGCTGGACACACCAACCATGGCTGAACCTCTTGACCATCTCCACCCCACCAGACACTAAGAAGCAGCTGTTTAGCTCACTGACGTCTCCTTACAGAATTTCAAATTAAATAGTTATCTCTTGCTGCCATTTGGGACTGCTCACATGTGAAGGTGCCAGGTCCAGCTTTAGTTTTGCTGTTGAGAAATATACAGCCTTCATTTTGCCTTGTTACATCGAGTAGAATTAAGAATACCTTGCATGTCCTCCTGCAACATGGTCTTGTGCGTGCATTCAAGACCAGATGGGTCAAGTATGTGTCACTGTTTTGTTTAGTAGTGATAGCCATCTGCTATCAGCAGGATTGAACTGCACACTCGAGATGGTTTCTCTAACCAGAAGTTTATATAAACTGTGGGAGCCTGTAAATCTCTTTGATATAGTTATTAAGGGCTCTAAATAAAGTTGAACTTGAAGTGCTATTACAGTGCTATTACTACTGTTGCTACTACAATTACTGGTACTATCAGTACCACTACTACTACTAATACTAGCACCACTATTACAAATATTACAGCTATTACCACTATTATCAATACTACTACTGCAACTGGTACTTCTACAACTAGTGCCAATACTACTAGTTGTATTGCAAGTACTTCTACTACCACTTTTAGTACTACTGTTAATGCTACCACTAATGTTCCTACTGCTACTCTACAACTACTAATATTACTACTACTACCACTACTGCCACTACTACTACTAGGAGTAATATAAAAAATAAATTAAGAAATAAAAAGAAAATACTAAACATGAATAAAGTTGAGTAAAAGTCACTACAGTTACAAGAAGTTGTGTAACTGCAGTACACAACATACAGCATGTACATTCTCTCATTCTTCAAAATATCTGAATGTGCAATAATGTATTACTCAAAGAACCAAACAACTACAGTAAAATATTTTATTTAGAAAATGACTATTCATTTAGAAAATAAGTTTAAGAAATCCAGTGATATATGTAAATAATCAATAATCAGGTTAAAGTGCAAAAATACAATTAGATATATCTGTACAAAAATAACATTGGAATGTGATATTAAAATGTAGGAAAAGGCGGCTAGGCTAACATGGCTTCAATCATTTTCAGTTGTTTACAAAAAATTGCATAAGAGTGGGAATGTTCCTTTTATAGTCTTTGGTTTAAAGGCTTTTGTTGCAAAGTATTTGGAATGAGCAGCCACAAGGTATTTTTTTTCTGAGAGGTTGATTTCACATTCCATAGATCCACTGGGTTCTTGTCCATTTGGGCTTTGGCAACTAAGCATATACTTTTCCACTAAGCAATATATGCTTTTAACTCATCATGGAGAGACTACAGTTTATAAATATTCTTTGTAGAAATCCAGGGCTAAAAAAATGTTTTATTTGCTGGTGAAATATTTCATCCTTTAGTAATGCTCCCATTTTCTATACACGTGGAGAGATATGATTCCAACAGTTGAGATGAACAAAATTCTTTGGTTTTTGGTGGATTGTCATTGTTTATTTGGGTCGTTTGGTTCTTCCAGTGTCCCCGTCCCTTATCTGTTGTCAAAATCACTTGATCTTGGGTGGCTTTAGTTCCTTGACCTGCATGTGTAATGTTTTGTGTACAGCCAGAGTCCTTGACTGACAGAATCCCTTGCCGCACTCCTGACATTTGAAGGGCTTCTCTTTGGAGTGAATGTACCTGCAGGGTGGAACACAACAAAACAATGTGAGTACTGAAGAATAGCATCATTATAATCATTCAGCCATCACACTGCTGTTGGTTTACATTCCTCTCCTTGTATTTCCTTCTAGAACTTTCCCATAAGTCCACCTCAACCATCTAATTCCCCAGTCAAAGGTATACCAGCTATTAACTCCATCATTATTGCATTTGACAATGCAATAACTTCAAAATCTTGTTTTTGCTTTTTAAAGCTGCCCTAGGCAAGATTTGCATATGTATTGAAGTGTAGGTGGGGGAAATAGAGAATTTCAAAAATGCTTATGAATGACTGTCATGTGATCATACTGGTAGCCAATGGCTTGTACTTGTTAGTTGCTTTTAAAAGCAGTTCAACTCCAATGTCTGTCCACACAAAGAAGTCTGGCTTGCTTTTGTCTGGATTTTGACATCTTGCTGGAACGTAACACTTTCAACTAAGTTAGCACTATCCAAAAAACCTGCTTATATAACAGTATATAACTGTTCATTTAGATTTTTATGACCTGTGTCTGATATTGACAGATATGCTGTCTTGCTTCCCACCTATGTTGACACCTTTTGGCAATTTGTGATGCTGAGTGGAAGATGTTGGACCCAACAAAGAATTTCCATATCCTGCTTTTTAATTACCAGTAGAAGGGCGAGGTGGTTTCTTTTCCAGTTGTCAGGTCATATTTGTGATAAATCCTGCATAACAGAAGGTATTCAATTTACTGATGTCACCTTACAGGATTCCTGGGCAAACTTCAAACCATTACCTCTCATTGCCATTTTGGCCACCAAAGCTCAGAGTTTACTAATGCAGCTTTAAGGCTACTTCAAGCATGTGTGACATCCCTCAACAGAGTTAGACTACTGCTGTTTTCTCCTCATTGCATTTGTCTGTTATCAGGGAATCTCCAAAAATTTGCACAGATTTCCACAAAACTTTGTGGAAAGGTTGGTCGTGAGATAAAAGAGAACTGAAAAAACACTCAAACTTCAGGGTACGGAGGTTTGGCGGGAAGTGTGGCGATGGGTGTGACACAAAAAGGCATATTAATTTACAAAAGGATTCATGCAAGGTGCAATTTGCCCCAGAACAGTTTGTCCCCTCTGGGCATATAAAAAAATATGCATAAATGAATGTCGACATCTTGAGTCTATAGTGCAAACAACAATAAATCAGAGAGAGTCCCACTGTCAGCGCTTACGCTTGTGTCCCTCTAAAAATAGAGATGACACCGCCTCACCCGTCCATGTTCAGTTGATCTTGATTCACACATGGCTTTTAAGAATGTCACCAAATACCCACAGGCTATTTCAGAGTTGAAACTAAAGCCAGCCAAATGAAAGAAAAATGAAAAGTATTCAGAGTAGCAAATTATTGAATTTTACAGGGCCCTCACAAAAAGTATAAGACATAATACTTAGAATGAGACTACAGGAATGACTGACATTAACATGGACAGCAGCTGACTATGTCCACACTAAGTCAGGTAAATTTGAAAATGCAGTTTTGGTGTAACACTCAGTCTACACCACGCTAACTTTTTGATAGTGTGTCCAGAAAAAGAAATGCTTAAAGTCCTGTATCATGCAAGCGCAGCTTTATGTAAATGTTCTGTTAGTGTTCAGTGCTGGACCATAGCCTAGATCACATGACAATCCTATCTTGAAAAAGAAAAAAAAAAAAAAAAAACTCCCTCATTCACATTTTCCCCATCTGCACTACAATGCCAGACTACCATTTTCAAATTTACACACTCTTGTGTTTACAAAAATACCAGCTTAGTGTGAATGGAAGGCCAAAAAAGAGGAAAAAGATGCATTAAGTGTGGACATAGCCTCCAATCGGATGAACAACCCCGACTAATGAGCTAACTTTGTGCCTGCTGAGCCTATTGATATGCGCTGCAATAGGGGAGCACTTTGCTAAATGGAGAGATTCAACAGTAAAATGTTTCACAAAATCACATGCAGGACTCACCATCAAACTCTGAACAGAAAGACATAAGAGGCAAATCCTCCTTTTAGTAGATTCTAGAGGTACTACTTTTTGTATGTGTAATAGGCTGCTGATTACTTGATGATAATGTTACTACAAAATGCATGGAATAGGATGTGCATCACTTATGCATAATTGCATTCTATTACAGCATAACTGCAATATAGATATTTACTACAGCAATCATTTCTATTTCTAGCTCTTAAATAATATATATATATATGGATTTGATTTGATGAGTGAGGAAGTATGGTTCTGACAGAGCGTCCTCCCCCAAAAAACGACCCCATAGGTTGTTTGTTCCTACCATATAATATGACCCACAGGAGTGTTTCCTAAATTAGTGTCCCTACCGGCAGGAAGCAACATAGTAGAAAGAGCCATGAAGTCTGCATACAGAAGGGGCCAGGGTGGTGGATCGGTCCACAAAACACAGGAATTTCACACAGGACTCCCGGACTCGATTCCCAAGTAAAACAAGACTGGTGTTCATTTACGTGTGCTTTGGTTTCATTTTTGTTTCTGTGTGTTTATTATTGTGACCATGATGACAAAGGTCCTTACCATAAACCTACCCTAACCTTAACCCTAACCTTTTCCTAAACTTAACCAAGTAGTTTTGGTGCCTAAGTGTAACCAAATTGCGACCGTTTTCAGTGTCTGTGCACATGCGTGCTACGGCTTTAAAAATGCCCCTGTCATTGTATTAGTGGGTAGGAACAAATGACAAATGACCTATGTGGTCGTATGAGTTGGGGGGTGTGTTAGGTTCTGACCTGTGGTCCCGGAGGTGGTCTTGTCTTCTGAAGGCCTTGTGGCAGATATCACAGGTATATGGCCTCTCATCCGTGTGCGTCCGCTCATGGATCAGCAGGTTGTAGGATTTGGTAAAGTGGCGGCCACAGAATTTGCAGACAAACTCTTTCTTGGTCTTGGAGGGCAGTCGGCCACGGCTGGGCTTGCGCTCTGGTGAGGACAGTTTACTCACGTCCAGGAGACATCCAAGGCCCGCTGAGGTCGGGTGATGAGATGAAACCTGTGCTACTGCAGCACCTGTCATGCTCAGGTCCTCCGCCTTCAGAGGATCCTCCTGGGTAGCCGCTGTGGCCAGGTTGGCGAAGTCAAAACGGGGCTTGTTCTTCGAGCCCTGCAGCAACCCTGTCGAGTCCTGCTTGGGCTGAAGGAGGTGGGGGAAGATGGGGATGGAGGTCATGGATGAAAACTGGGCAGGCAGCTTGGAGATGGTGCAGCGGGGCAGGGCCAAAGGTGGGTAGCCAAGGGTCCACTGGTGGAGGTGGATGGCATGGAGGGCACTGAAGCTGTAGATGCTAGGGAAGTGATCTGCTGGCAGCTGGAGGCCCGTCGAGCTCTGCAGGAGGGAGTAGTTGGCCAGCTGGAGTGAAGGGTGGAGAGGGACTGGTGCTGGAAGAGTCTTGCTACCCATGGCTGCAACACTAGATCCAGTCTTCCTTCTGCAAGAGAAAGAAAACATTAGCAGATGAATATTTATATGTATTGGGTTAAGTCACAGTTGTGTATTTGCAATGATTTCACATCAATCGTTTAATATTATCTAGACAGAAAAAGGATAGATAGAAAATCAAGAATAAAATTGCTGATATTGATAATACAATATAATGACCCCACCTCCCTAACACATGCTCACACACACACACACACACACACACACACACACACACATTGAAAAAGAACACACACACATACACACACACACAAACACACCTCTATCTGGATCCAATACACATCCAGCCCAGGTTGCTAATAGAGTTGTTGAAGGAGCCTCATTGTCAGTATATCAAGGCAGTGCATGTAAAAAAAAAAAAAGGCCCCACACTTTATAGTGGGCTATCCAAATGCTGTGGAAGAGCCGGCGGTTTGAATCCCAGCTGGATTCAAGCTACAGAGAGCTGTCTGCACCACACCTGACCACCACAGGAACTCCCTGCTCCAACCTTGGGCCAACATACAATGAAAGGCCCACACTTTGATGAGGGAGGCCGTCGTGTCTTTGAATGTGTGTGTGTGCATGTGCCTGTATTTCTGTACTTGTGAGGGCTAAATGTCCTCACAAAGATATACAAATGAGAGAAATCCTGCAAAGTGAGGCCATCACACTAGTCCGTCGTTGGTATTTAAGAAAAAAAAACGTAGTCGCTGAAGGGCCTCTCAAGTGTAGTAAGAAAATATGTGTTTGTGTGTGTGTAGAGGAGGGGGAACGTGCGTGCTTGCATGTATGTACGTGTGTGGCGAACGTGTCAGCGAAGGATACATAAAACAACTGGCACCGCTGACACACACAAACACATCAGACATGAGGAAAGACAGTAGTGTGTGTGCATGTGTGCGTGTGTGCGTGCGTATGTGTGTGTTTTTGGTGTGGGTGTTCCTGTTCCCAGAAACATGCCTGGGGCTGTTGAGGGCAGCTAAAGAGAATGACAGCATTCAGCCAGAGAAATACCTGTGAACTGTTAAATCAGGTTTGATAAGCAGGAATAACAATAGACAATAATGTATCTTTGTTTGAGCCAGACTGTGATGGACAGGAGCCACGGCAGCTCCAAGTCTCTCTTCTGAACACAGCTGCCATGCCACTCCTTACACACGGGACCTGATCATTACATCTTACAATAGCATTTTTTTGGCTTTAGTAGTATTCCTGTAAGAACTCACGGTGCAATTTAGTGCAAATGATGCATCTTTTATCATAAGCTCAGTGCATGTAGATGGGCTTGTTAGCTTGTTACTTTGTTAGTTGCCAGTTATCAGTTTCAGACTTTTTAATCATGAGTTTGTGAATTGGAACTTAAAAATGTAAAATTAACATTTTACTAAGCATAGGCTACACTGTAGGCTTTTTAACATTTAATAAAGGATTACAGATGGAAGCAATCACATCCATTCCTATACCGAATTTTAGAAACAAGTTCTTACTAATTAAAGAATAAATACCATGGGAATTCAGTTTATCAATTAATGCTTGTCAGCCAGACCACACATTTGTGCATTTATAGTCTTAAATTCCCTCAGTAAATTTTACTACCTTAAACAACTAATGAACATTGACCTAACTCTTCACTAATATTACAGCCATCTTGCAAATTTAAGGAAGCAAGGGCACTTCTTTTCTCTTTTTTTTATCAGTAGATGAGTTAAGGATGATGTGAATGTCATTTCACCATTAGGGACAAAATCACTTTATAAATAGTTGTCCCTAACTAGCTGGAAGACAGCAAGGGGTTAACAAACATTTATATTTTCACAATGAAATTAGATGAAGTGGGAGGGGTTTTTTACTGCCCCAAAATTAGTAGACTAAGATGATCCTTATATATTCTTAATAAATCAGTGTGAAAACACTCTCTGTTCCAATATCATTTGAGGATTAGCACTTGAACATAAAGCCAACTGATCCTTGTCTTTGCTGGATTAGTGGACCTGTGTTTAAAGTTGTGTATGAGATTCAAACAGTGTGGTAAAAATAAAATAAAATAAAATAAAATAAAAATAATGAAATCAAATATTTGAAAAATCATGCCTGAGAAGTTGGTAAATTCAGATAAATTCAGTAAACTATAGTGAAATAGTTGTAATTAGAGGCAGTGAAGCTCAAAAAGCCCCCTGTAGTTTGTTCCTTTCTGATCATGACGCAGAAGTAATTGACTTTTACTTAGGAGGTCATTAGGGGAGATAAGCACTCTGCTGTCCTTTAACCCTTTGATGTCTGCATACCAAGGGGCTCCAAATCCAAACAGTGATGTGGCCCTTTCCTTTGGTCATGACTGTGAGATTCGGCACCTCAGATAGCCTCGTCATGTTGATTGAAATGTAGCCTATCACCTCCGAAGCATGATCGGTTTAAGTCTGCAGGATTGCCTGTTCGCCTTAAAATGTAAAAGAGGTTCATTTTCTTCCTAGCGCAGGACAAACACAATGCACAAGTCTGCAAAATACATGCACATGTTGCAGGTCAGCAGGGCTGTTAATTAACTGTATGGGGGAATCATTTGATGCCAGAACCTACTAAATTTAGAAAGCTAAATTTCTGAAGACAAAATGGGGTAATGACTGACAATCTGTTCTTATTTGGGTTAGTGCAGTGCAGGTTGAGAAATTGTTTGGTGACCAAGATATGAGCTTAAAGGGAATACTGGTCCTGAATGCACTCTGAATTCTTTTAACGACTTAAATGGATTTGTGGTGAATTTTTCTTGCCCTTTGGTCTCCATTATAATTTTAAACTCCAATTTGGACTCTGAGGTTGTGCTACAGAGTGCCACACCTTATCCAATCGGCACCTATGGAAAAACATTAAAAATAAAAAAAAAAGAATGATTTTTGGGAACACACATTGCCATGCCTGTCTGTTGTTCATCCAGATAAGGATGGATTTAACCTCTGCCATATACTGCAGTGCTGGTCCCTCCAAGTCTTTTGGGTCTCTACTTGCCAGAAACGACCAGACTCCGGGCAGCGACCATGAGCTGATCTCCACTGAGGTGATGAAAAAGGCCATCGGGTTTAACCCGTCACGTCTGGTTCATGGGCCAGTAAAATGGTTCATTTGGACCTCACTCGATCCGAAACCTTATTGAGTAAAGCTCTATAATTATTAGGTAAATGGGAATCACCTTTTCGCCTCGGAGAGGTGATTTTGCAAAATGAAAAGGTGTGAACAGGCCTTGAATGTTCCCATCTCCGCTTTTCCACAGGGATGTCTGCGGAAATGTTTATTCCAGTTGCTTGAGATCAGCTTGCTGTGGCACTACACTTAATGTGCAGCAGTTATTGACTGCATTTAAAACATTTAACTTTAAAACATTTAACTCTACACCAGGCCTGGACACAATAATCCCAGACAGGTGCACAACACAGGTTCACCTTCGGCCTGAACAGACACGCATCACAACACAGTTTCCATGTGGGCTAAACCCGCTCCTTCAGCACAGGGAGAAATTATTTAAGGTGATTCCACTAAAACAGATGAGCGTAATGGGATATTTAAGCCTTATTTATTTGCCTCCAGCAACCAACAATCCCTTACAGTTTTTCTCTTATAATGAGATTTATTTGAGGTACAAGATTAGGCCTATATAAGATTTTTAATAGCCAATTGTGGTGTTCACAATTTATCGCACCATTTCTCTCTTATTAACTGTCCTCCGAGAGTTTCTCTGCTGCGTAATGGACGCGGGACGGAGACAAGATTTTAGAAAGATAAGGTTTCACATTTGCAAAACGTGTAAATAAATTTAATTAGCCTAGACCAATAAGAAAAAGAAGAAAAAAACATTGTCGTGGGATTGTTTTAGTCAAAATATCAATATTTTCATGGGAACAGGCGCTTGTATGTGTATTTTGCATTCTCTGGAGGAAAAAAAAGAATAAACTTGGCATGTAGATTATTGCTAATAATACTTTCAGAAAGGAGCATGAATAATAATATTCGCCTATTTTAAATGCCTGAATAAAACCTTCCTCAGTCCATCTGAAGTATCCCTCATCCAGCCAAATCCTCCATGCAAACTAAAACCTCACATCTACTGCAGATAATCATGTTTTCTTATTGAAGCTTCAACACATTATGAAACAAAAAAAAATAAATAACTTTTTTATTTAAAAAGTTAAGCAATTTTATTTTACAAGTACCCCATCTATTCATTTCAAATTACAAGTAATAAAAATTGAGCCAACATAACTGATCCAACATGATTTCCCCTGACTGCAACGCATATGACATTTCACGCCAACATTGAATTTATTTTAAATACCAAAATAAAGTGAATAGTTACCAATAACAGATGATTTCGGGCTCTCCCTTCCAAAACTCAAGGGTCCTGTCGGAGGTTCGAAGTTTGGCGGTGAAAGTTGGGCAGCCTTATTTCGGGTGGGTTAATAAGTCGGCGGGACCAGCAGCATGTTCCGTCCGCTGTTGGGCTGCTATCAGGTCAAAAGGAAGAACATGGGGGAGACACGGAGATGCTGCAGTGTTGTCGGACTCCTCTCCACTGTGCTGCGGTTACAGCTGCTGCCGCCTCTTTATTACAACACGAAGTCCGACTCCCACCGGCGCGTCACTCAGCCAGCCCACATACAGCACAGCGCAGCACGATGGGAGACAGCAGAATATTCCATGCTACAGGATCTTCAAGAGTCAATGTCATCTTGTAGGCCTAGTTTGTAAATGACAGCCCCTGGGCACGAGAGAGACATGACTGGGTGGGCTATGATGATGTGTGCCACTTGTCTTGGTTTAGTTTGAGTGCGTCTTAATAGTAATAGATTTATCATTACAATAAAGATCAAACAAAAGATAATTAAAATTTAATGGGGATGAAAACCTGAGGAGAGAAAAAAATGCCGTAGGCATGGTGGCCTAGACCTGGTTCCTGCAGTTTTGTCGAATAGATGCAGGTTTTACTGAAATAATGCCGGTGGAGTAAAGACACATTCATATAAAGTCATGTTTGTCATTAACATGCTCATATTTTTACGTGTTTTATTCCCTGCTAAGAATCAAATTAAAATTAATGCCCAAACACCAAAAATCATTTGGAAAATCAAGGCTGTTAAAGCTGTCGGTGCTGCCACGCGACAATAAACTATAGACTACCGTATTTAAACCTGGAAAAACGAACCCCATGTAGGCCTTAGAAATCCATGCAGGCGGACTGTTAGCAATTTATAGAGTCAAGTTTCACAAGTTTACAAAAGTAGCTCATTACTTAGGTGGCAAACTTAGTAGGCATCGAGAGTGAGGTGAGTTTATTTTATGAAAACTGTAATCCACTGTCAAGACCCAAGCGTCGAGTTTTTTTTAATAAGATCAGTAAGATCACCTTCTTTGTATTTTGTTATTTCATATTAATTTTTTTATCTTTAG
>OMLF01021957.1:0-11700 GCA_900302615.1 Holocentrus rufus | reverse complement strand
CCAAAATCCCAAGGCCATTTTTTCCCTCTTCTTTCTTTCTCTGCAGAAGAATTTGAACAAATTACCTCCATATGTGTGTGAAGGAGCCCCATGGGAAGGGGGCCAAGAAGAATATACTGCTGACGGAACACAAACATTGACTTCATCAAACATCGCAGACAGCGCGTTCTGATGCTCTCCATATGCTCACCTGGCACTGGCAGCCATTTGCTGACAGCATGGCTGCATCTCACCAGTGGGGCTTTTTATCTTCCCGTGCCACATGTTGTTCAGCATCTGAGATGAAGAGGTGGAGGTTGGCTGTGCTGGGCGCCATCGCCGACAAAAGGAAAATGTCGGAGGAAGGTTAGAGCTTCCTCAGGCCTCGGGGTGAGGTAATTGAGCGATAACAAAAAGCTAACGCAACTTACAGTGTCAAGCAGGTGATTTGTTGCTGAACAATGTAATGGTGGTGAGCAAGGGTTTGTCTGCTTGCAACCAGAGAAAGGATAGAGGGGGAAGTTTGAGACAGGACAGAAAAATGAAAACAGGAAGACAGGGTATAACTTTCCCTAAATCTCAGGTACCACACTCATTCTCACTGAATTTTGTATTTCTTTTGGCGACCGGCCAGCGAGGTTTTTGACCTCATTTGCTTTCTTTCTCATGTCATTCCGCAGGCGCCCGGTCGCGACCTCTCGGGCGATGTGCCCCTGGAGAAACATCACTTACAGAAAGCCTTCGCCAGGGCCCAGGAGAAACATCGGCCAATCAAGCCCAGCCGTATTTCACACAATCATCAATGTGTCTGAAACTGTAGTCCTCCCTCGTCGCTGACCTCCAACATCAGGAATGTCTGATTCATCGGAGGGGAGCAGGGTGGACTCGACTCCTATCTGGGGAGCTCCAAGCTGCACTATAACAGAGCCGCGGCCCGATCCAGAGGAATCTTGTCAATGGGCTCTTCCTCCTCCCGAGTCATCTCTGACACCACAACATGCAGAGAAGGAGCGGGGGAGGGACGGTCAAGGATTTGGCAAAAACAACCTTACAGAAAAAGAGAAGAGATTGCGAGGGGGGTTATTGTGTAGCATTCCATTTGGATCCAATCATCCGCTTCCAGTTTCATGGCAATTAGACAGGAGAATTAGGAATCTGACAGCTAAACAGTAAACATAAACTTGGAGAATTGTAGAACTGTGTGAGCGGCTGGCTGGCTCTCGTGTCCAGCATGACTAAATGCAAACGATAACCCCGATGTGCACGAATTTTTGCAAAAGCTCGTGCATGTTTGCGCGCAGGAGTGTGTGCGTGCATGCAGAAATTATCATCAAAGCAATGAAAACACCAACATAAGGGCCTCCCTCTGCAACAGTGGCTCTTTAGCACTGGATGATTTTCATATCAGGGTCTTGTTGAGAATCAAAGTATGCCAATCACACTTTGAGTCTTCTCAGCGCTGCAAGTGTCATCCTTTGATTCTCAGCTCTTCCTGCCCGTCACACACACTTGCCAGTGGGACAAACTGTGCCAGAACACTTATTCAGCTCATATCATGGGTTTGCCCACTCATTAGCTAAAGGGCAAAACCAACGCTTATCTCCACTAACCGCGATTCAGATTGATCATAAGGGCCTTCATAATTCATAATTTGGTGTAAAATGCCACTTCAAATGTCATTCTCAATGCCGACTTGGAATTATATCTGGTAATAGAGCGTGCACCAGCTGATGCCTCTCATTATAATTGCGCAAGTCAAATTACAAGGTGATGTCTTTGGAGATGTGGGCAGCATCAGGGAAGAAAATCAAGAACAATGGCCAATGTATTAACCATGAAAACACATTGTACAGTAAAAACACATTAATGCTGTGGAAGCACCCCAATATAGGAACAATTTACAATCACAATTTGGCATTTAGCAGATGCTTTTATCCAAAGCGACATACATTTTAGAGATTTTTTGTAGATTTGAATACAAAATTGAAGGGATAATAACCCAATGAGCTCTAATTCTGTGAATAAAACATATCAAAATAGGTGTTTCCAGCATCTGTCACTGTCCATGAAAAGACTGGGAGATGTTTTTTGGGTAACCTGCTGGCTGCTACACAAAATGTTATCAATGTTAAAAATTAAATTGATGTTATAAATACATCAGAACATAACATAGCTATGGCATGGATATGCTTGATGCATTTTATTTTCTCTCTGCAAATAATGTGAACATCAGAACGCTCAATTCAGCACAGCAAAATTTTACCAAAGAAAACAGCAGGAAAAATCTTCAGACTTCAGCAAAACTTCCATCAATTGATGAAATTCCTTTAAATGTTCTGCTGCATTAGATATTTGCACTTTACACTTATGTTGTGTTAATACTTTGAAATAAAAACATCTAGCTTTAAAGTACTGCATAAGAATTGACATGTTTGTAGTAATGAGCAACATTCTAACCTCCCTAAGGGATGATGAGAAATTACCAGGAAAGACACATCAATCCAGAACCACCAGAACTCTTCCATGTGGAGCAACTTGGTGTTTTCTTTACTTTCATCATACTCTCTCTTGTGAATTTTCTTTCTATTTATTTTTTTTTTCTTTTTGTGTACGAAAGGATAGGGAAAGGACATAAGGGGTTTAGAAATCTCCTTTTTGGCATGGGCAGCGCATTGCTGGGTTCTTCAGCTCCTCCTAACCCGGGGCGGTGGAGACGCCAGAGTGATGCCTGGCCGTTCTCCTGGGCTCTGGGAGGAAAATCCTGTTTAACGTCTCCACAATAACATTCCCTGGGGTTATTTATTCAGGAATGTTAATGTGCTTAGAATCTGCTGGCCCCTGTGGCCTCCGACACGGGGTCCTTTGGGTTTTCCTATCAAGCGTTCGATCAGGCGCACCACAAGCTCTTTGGTGTGCCTCTGCCATCTGGTTAAACAAGGATTGATGCCGCGGTTATCTGCTGATGACCCTGCAGAGCACAGAGGCTGGTGCATGGCAAGGCTTTCTGTTTCTTTGCAGCGGTGCAAAAGCCTGCCTAAGTGTATATCTGTGTTTATATTTTGCCTCAGTTTGGCATTGCAACGACTGCTGTGGAAGTCGATGTGTTTTAATGCCTCTCAGTGGAGATTTAGGGGCTCCTTGCTATGCGTCTCCTTGCACTGTAAATATTTATATGTATTCCTCTGCATCTTCCCCCAGCTTGAGGATCTGCGCTTTATGTCGTGGCATGAATAAGCGCGGCACAATTACAGGATGTAAATGGGCCTCTCCATACATGTGAGATCCATTACTTTTTACACTCATTTAATCTCTCTGTAGGCTCCTAAATGGAAACAGATGCACAGAACTGCGTGATCCATCTAACTAAAAATTCATGAGCAGCAGGACTCATTAAATAATGTTCCTCTCTTAATCTCATGTCTGTTTACTTCACTCTTACATATGGCTGTTGGATTCTTAAAGTAATCTCACCAGGCTTGGTGTAAACACAACTAATTTGCTCTGTGTTTCTGCAGTAACAAGGTGCTCTCAAATTTCCTGTGTACTGTACATTTTACATGACAAAATTTCAACACTTGAGTGCTTATTTTTCTTAAGTAGCCTGAACAATCCAGTGTTTTCTGGCTTAATTGTGCTATAAAAGTCCAGGGGTTCCCACCCTCCCTAATTGGCTTTGTTTGCATGCGAGGTCCCTCTGCAAATCATGTGGACCTGGAGGACTTCCCGGCCCAGTGGCCTCATTTGTAATGCAATGTTTTCCTGACCCCTCGACTCCGATGCACGCAAAGACGCACGCCACGCTTCAGGCTACATGACTGAGGAATTAGGCTGCGCCACGAGGACGCTGAAATATCTGTTATTCTTTTCCAGCAAGCATGTATGAGTAAGTGACTTCAGGATGCGTTCAGTCGGACGTATCCTCAGTCCAACTGTAGTTCCATGTTCACGTCTCAGCTATTTTCCATGTTTCAGGTGGTTTGGCAAAAATGTTAGAGAACTCCCTAATAAGCCACACATCCTCTTTATGATTCATGGTAAATCACACTTAATTGCACTGACAGATGCTGTAAAATGTTATCTACTCATAATGCTGGCCTTTCAATGACATCAACGTTTCGACCATTTTTAATGTTTGTCTAAGTTTATGATTTCCCTAAAACTGGAAGTCAGAGGCCCTGACTCGTAAAAAACATAACTCTTTCTGTGTGCACCATTTTTATGATTGCCCCCTGCCTCATGTAATGCTGACCTCCGGGTCATGCTGAGCGGCCCTGCAAACACTTGCTGAAATGTGGGTAATATTTTATATTCTCCCCCGGGGGAAACAGTAACCTGATTTTTTTTATCCACTCATGACTCTGACCTCCCTCTCTCTCTCTCTCTCTTTTTTTTATTCCAAGGAAATTACAGCAAAGTTGTGTCAAGTTCGATGATTTTATTCTCGGCATCACGCTTTCCTCAGATGAAATCACTGAACCTGTTTATAGCAGTCCTTTTTGCCATGGAATCTGGACATGTATGGCTAACAGTCTCCTATATAAAAACAAATACATACACTTAAATATTCTTAAGTGGGTGACCTCACAGTGTTGACTTAGGTTCAGTTTTCAGACGCAGCGATTTTAATATGTGTTTGACAACCACATCTGTGAAACCTGATCAGCACTCTTAGTATAACAGACCTTGTGAATGCAATCCCACATGTGCAAAAAAAGACTTTGTTCAGTCTGTGAGAATATCAACCAACCTCACTGTGCTTGAGAACATTAAACATTTGCTGCCATCTGCAGGCCTTTTGAGACACGACAAGCAATTTGATTTAGGCCACAGAAACATACAGGGGAAGCACATAAGTGTATAAGTGCACACCCTCACATACTGTACATTTGTATGCCTTTGCAGGTGTGTGTTGTCATGAGTATTTTGACAGGGGGAAGAGAGGTATGCAGGCAGGGGGGGATAACTGTGGCTGCTAAAACAAACATGACACAGTGTGGATGAGACAAGCTGACAAATGAGCCAGGACAAGTGTGTGTTACATGAGTACAATAGTGCTCATTACCAGTGGTGGAAAAAGTACCAAAGTCCTTACTTAAATAGAACTTTATGGAAGAATACCCCAGTAAAAGTGAAACTCTTGCATTTAAAATGTTATCTAAGTAAAATTATGTAAATATTAGCAGTAAAATGTACTTAAGTAGGAAGTAAAAGTAATTATTGTGAAAAATGGTTCCTGTCAGAGTGTTAAATTATTGATTTTTTTATGTTGCAGCTCTAACTGCTTCAAATACTGTTGGCTATAGTTGACACTCCAACAACGACTGAATAACATCTTCACATGAGGTGAAGAACAATCAACTTTTTGTAAATAATAGTATTGATAATAGTGCAAAAAGTCATTGAGCCCTCTAGGGAATTCAAGTTTCCCCTCTCCATACAGAGGACGGAGGTCAGGATCAGCTACAGAGCAACGACCCTGAGCTACACTCACTGATGCCCACTATGGATCATAAATTGGCCCCATTTTAAAACATTTAAAAAGCTGATGCCAATTTAAGACCAACTGTCATCCTTTTTCATACACGTCTGATTGGTTTTCAATGGGACAAAAATGCCTGGCAGCAGACTAGGTAAGGACAATTACCTGAGCAGAAAAATGTCCACGTCAATGGCTCTCTCTTGTTGAGAAAACAGAATGTCAGACAGTCACAATGACTCAGCAGCACCTCAACAAAACTCAGAACCCACAGCTGAAACTTAAAACCAGGCAAAAAATAAATAGATAAATAAAAATTCAATCTTCCGTGATTAAACAAAAATGCTTAATAGCAGTTTTCATCCCTTTCTGATGAGAAAAGAGCAGCACAAAGGTCTAGTAAAATCTTCTTTGTGCAAAGGGACAATATAAGACATATCAACAGTAATTACACTATCACCCTACATGGCTACATATATGTTTTAAATGGTCTGACAAGCGGCAATGTTGCAGCTTGTATGTATTCAGACAGAGCTGCTCTGCATTCATGCCTGCATTTGTTCCTTCACAGATCTGATGGATTTGTCAGTGTTTATGTCTTGACCAGTGGTAAAAACATCTGAAAGTCTGAATCTATTCTCCCTACTGTCACAAAGTCCCCTAAACCTGCTCGTTTTTTCTCTGCAGCTCAACAAAGTCCTATAGAATCCATTCATCCCAGGGTCCGTCTGAGTTTTCTGTAAAGAGGATGAAGCATATTGTGGAAATTGTTGCCGTCAGGGATTCTGCTGTTTTACCTGTTCTAAGATCACCACTGCTTGAACAGTGTGAGTTTACAAAGTTATAATTCAATGCACTATATGTCTGACATTAAACATTATAGCAATAAGCTCAATCAAGAGCAAGGAAACTCTCTAAACTGTTGCCCTGGTTTTGAAAGGCGTCACTTCATCAATGTGGGGCAGGATGACAGGCACACAAAAATAAACCGTCTATTTGAGTGGGTGGCAGATGCTGGCTGCCGTGCCACAGCTTGTTTGGCTTGCCACATGCCTCTGAAAGTGGGGTATCCAGGCCTGCAGAGCCTCTCCTTCTGCCTCTTTCACATACAGCAACTTTCCCTTCCAAAGTGCAAAAAACACTCCACATATAGTTCTAATATGTTTAGTGACATCCTTCAAAATAGCAAAACAAACTGTGCCAAGGTGCATTTCTACATGAAGATGACTATTCTCTAAATATTTTGGACATCAGAAACACATTTTCTTGTGGGTTTGGCAACATCTGCAGTTTTACCCAAAACATATTTTGGCCACTCAGAACACAGTTCAATGGAAAATCAAATACACAAACAAATTTTTGCCCATGTTTATGGACCAGTGTCCTCAACTTGTGACCTTGTCAAAGAGATAATGTAAACAAAATGTACCATTCATTATAGATAACTGTGATGCTGGATGCATACAGACATATTTTTAGTCACTGGCTGCAGCTTATAATGAAATACCAAGCAACCAACCAGCAATAGATAAATAAATGTGTACAAATGAATTAACAAACTTATACACATAATAAACAGGCAAATAAATAAATAATGGAGAAACTTTCATATGGCATATCTTTATCATATTACTTTGTAGTTTTCTGCAGTGATTAATTTGGGTGATGTACCAGTCTTCATCAGACAGACAGATGGAGTTCATGCAAAATAAAATAGAAAAAAAAATGTAATGAAACTGGTCTTTCTGGTTTTTCTCCATTACATTAACTTTGGAGTAATTATAAATATGTAGTGATTATTTGTGACTCATCATGTGGTCATAGAAATTTTTCCATTGTTTATTTAATTTATGTCAATATTACCACCTTAATCAATGACTTAATACTTCATGTATTGTGGAGCGGAAATGCATTTGGCATGGAATGTAAAATATCTTATCATAAAGAACTTGGTATCAGGATTTGTAGCCTATTATTAGTGGTCTATCGATATATAACTATTTCTGTTTGGGGAAAAAACTGTCTGTCATACTCTGTAGTAAATATGGGCGTCCTAAGTTGTTTTTCATTAAGTTTAAGTAGCTATTGTTACCAAGGTTTATAATTTATTGGGCGTTTCGTGGTCACATTGGTATGCTGGTCTCATATATCATGAGCAAAACAAGCTAAAAATACCATTAATACATAAAACATACAGCAAATCATAATGCAATCACACAATAGTCCAATGAAATGTGCGCCCATTATTCAAACAGAGGCGCTCGGTGCGCACAGGTAGGCTCATGTGACCGCTAGTGTGAAATTCCCACCATTGTGCAAGTACTATAGAGCCAGCATTTCCAGCATTATGTGCTAGGTTCCACACCAGCAGTGGCTCAATGCAATAACTCTGCATTATGAAGGGTGAGAGCAGGCAGATGATCTACTCGTTTTGACTTCCAGCCTTTTCTTACTCTACGGGGCTTGTTCTGTGATTCTGTGGAAAGTTTGTCATTCATGATCAGGTTTCTAGTGGAGCGTTCAGGAATACAAACTACACGTGGGGACTCCTTTCTAAGTTGACTAAAATGATCGCCGTGGGATAGGATTTTCTTGCCGGTGGATGATCGGAGCCTCTAAATCCTCACAGTGACACTTTGAAGGAGGGAAGCGACTTTTACGCACAAGATCGGCTTCTCTGGAATCACAACCCGACAACCTGGAAGAGTTAGGGGACTTGGGCAACTGCGCGCTGTGATGGCAGAGGAAATCCTGAACGATTCATTTCCAGATTTGAAAGAGCTGGAGAATAAGGTTGGGGTGAAGACACCAGAGAGCCTCCTGATTTGGATGCGGGATGCGGCGCATTGCGAGGATTGTTGGAGCGCTGATGGGGTCGACAGTGGGGACCGCAGCACTCCCATCAGCGACAGTTTCTCTGACAAAATCAGAAACTTAAAACAAGAGATGGTAAAGATTCACAATGTTTGACTTAATGAAAAATAGTTGATGTGATTATGTTTATTGGTAATATTTTTACATATTTATGGGTAAAACAATACCCCATATCTGTACTGGCTCACATTGCTATCTTTTGTGCGTCCGAGTGTGTAGTGCGCGTGCGCATGCGTCCCTTCATATTTGGGTAACAACCAAATATGTTCAACTTGCACAACTTGTTTTAGCAATCACCGTCCTGTTTATTGTGAAGACAGGTTTGTCTGTTACCTGTAGGAATATCAGCCGCGCACTTCCTTTCATAGCGAGCCGCTTCAAATGCTCATGTTTATTTCTAATGACAGACCCTGTCACGTCTCTCTTCACCACACCCCTCAGCTGGCTTGTCTCTCATTAACTTCCATTCATTTTATACATTCTAACTCTGAATTCCTCCGCGCTGTTTCTTTTAACCTTTGCTCCTCCCTCATTCTTCGCCTTCTTTTGCACCATTGACTATGTATTCTATAGTCAGACTCTCTGAATTGAAATAAGGGCAAAAGAGATGAGGTGCTTTTACACTCAGCACATCACCTGGTCTCCCATCTTGTCAGGGGTCCCTTGCAAGCATACACACACTCTACACATACACCTCCCACACACACACACACCAACTGCATCTGCTACACTCACTGAGCTGTCTAATTCCCCATCCTCTCCTCCATGCAGAGGTGGCTTCGCTCTGCCGATGTGAGGATCTTGCGTCAGCTGGTGGCGGTGCACGAGGGCATCGAGGCCATGCGCTGGCTGATGGAGGACCGGGGTGCCTTCGCCAGCCGTGGAAGCAGCCTGACAGGCAGCCAGAGCAGCCTGGTCACAGTGGAGGGGCCCGGGCCCTCCATGTCCCCCTGCAGGTACTGTGTTCACTCTGTTCAGGATGATGTACGGTGGTGGCCGTTGTGGAAAAACTCACCATAAAGTAATACAATATTATTTTTCAGTCATATGCTGCTGCCAGATAATTGATGCAACCTCTGAAGTGTGAAACACAACAATGTTTAAATTGATCAAATAATTCCTTATTTCACTTAATATAAGCATGATGTGGCTTCAATGAAGCACTCCAAACAGCAGATACAGAATGTGACAATGTGGAATAAAATGTTTTTTATAGCTTTCAAGTTATTTATAGGGAAATTTAAGGGAAAATCGTAGTTCAAGGGATTAACAGCATTGGTTTAAAACTGTGGATGCAGCGGTCTCTGTCCTGCACCTTGAGGATGTCGCTCAGCTTTGGTGCAGTGCAGAAGTACTTCACTGATACATGACGTTTGCAGAGCTGTGATTTTTGAAGTTGTATCATTAAATCCTAAGAAATCTTTTAAAAATATAGTTGAATTCAAGCACCCCCAGTTTTAGGACTTGCTCTCCATGTGACCCACTGGCTGACTTTTCCCATTATTGCTCCCACAGGGAAACCCCGAGTCCACTCTGTTTCCAGGATCCAAATGACCTGGCTGTTGGTGACGTATCGGCAGATCCAGTGCTGGAGAATGACAACAGCTTTGACATGCTGAACCATGCACCTATCAAAGCAAGGCCTCCTAGTCCTCCCAGCTCCAAGTTTGAAGTCAGTTGCTCCACTGAGGACGGGCACAGTCAGGCATGGTCTGGCACAAGTCCTGACACTGCCAGCAGTTCATTTAGTGCCAGTTCACTGACCAAGCAACCACAGTTTCCCAATGCAGCATCACCACAGCACTCTAAAACCGGTGCAGAGCCCATCCGGAGAGCCTTGATCAGATCTAGGAAGGGACTGAAAGGGGGTGGTAGCAGTTTTTCCATGCCTAAACAGACAGGAGAGACACAGAAACACAACAGTCTTCCTATGCAGAGTTTCAGAGCCTTTAAGAAGAGCGTGATGGAGGAGGAACAGAAGAGGCCCAGCAGAGAGGAGGCTCTGTTGGGCTACGATGCTCAGTGGTGCTGGGTGGAGTCACAGGATGATGTGACATTTTTATGATCTTCTGCAATTATCTAAAGCACAATTTAAATTTATGATCTTTGGTTTGAGGTTAATTCCCTCCTGGAGTTCAACCACAAATATTACAGAGGGCTTTGCAATTATAATGCAGTTTGATATGCAATGTACCATGTTAGAATAACAGCAATGTTCAATGTTTAATGTGGGACTGCTCACTCTGTAAAAGAGAGTCAGACTCAAGGTGAATTGGCATTGTTTATACTGTACACTGTTAGATCATTGTATTTTCATTGTGACTGTGCATTTTAAGAATTCCAAATGAGGCGACACATACTATTGTTAAACTATTGAAAACCCAAAATTTAAATAAATGATGGTACTCTTTAGTTAAAAACTTTCATCCTTGGTTGATAAAATGATGAGATTTACCAATGTTTGTATTTAAATGATATTGAATGATGAACTTCAAACAATGGCTGTTGTTGAAATGGTTGTTGTTTCCTTTTGCAACATTCCAGAATGTTATTACTCATTGATGAGGCACGCAAGCTACTCATAATGATGTCTTAATTGTTATTATTTTCTCACAAATCCATTGAAACCTATAGCTATTGCACAACAAAAGAGTGAGGACTTGCAATATGATGCCACTCCCATGTGTTTTCAGCGAAAATTGTGATGCAACAATGAGCTTGTATATACCACTTAGATTTAGCTACATTTTTGGTAATAAACAGGATTAAAATCCATATTGCCTTGTATCTTGCTTGTCAGTTCACACAAACAGAACAGAAAGTCAAAGCTTAGAGTGTGTGTTTGTGTGTGTGTGTGTGTGTGCTGGAGAAAGGGGGGTTAGAGGTGGCAGTATTTTCTATGCCAAGGACCCTACAGGTGTCCTTGTGCATGTTCCAGGGAGCCCACAGCAATATGAAAGGTTTAATTTTATTTATCAGAGGTAAGCAAAAACCTGGGAGCAAATGAATGAGTGACAGCCCACCGACAGTTTAAACAGAAAAAAGAAATCATTAGATAGGATCCCTGGAACAAAACCTCAAAAAGAACATCTATCTTAGGGGTTGTTGATGTGAAACAGGTTTGTCAGTGTCAATCTAAAATGTCAAGAGTCATTCTAAAAATTAGTCATTAATTCACTTATTCATTGTGAAATTGAAACAAGTCAGTCATAATCATGAGAAATACATTTTTGATAAATATAAAATTTTAAAATTTCAGTTCTCGTGCTGCATTCAAGTGCTCCTTGTAAGTTTGTACCTCCACATTCGGAAGTTATGGCTGAGTCCCGTTTTTCTTTCCTACCTCTCGTTTACCCTCCTCCCTCTCTACC
>OMLF01021955.1:0-10028 GCA_900302615.1 Holocentrus rufus | reverse complement strand
TACATGCTCAGTGAACAACAACAAAAAATACATTTTTTTTTCAAAAACTACACATACCTGTGCCTGGCTGTGTTTTCTACTTATATGTCTTAACATATAACCAATACCTATTAACCACAATGATAGAAACCAATCGATCACCTCCTGTGGCCCATCACACCCCGTTCCATACTTCACCTCTGCTCTGCTCACTGCCACCGATGCTCCATGGCTGTAATGGAGTAGGTTTGCACTTCTCTCACCCATCTTTCCTCCTTCCTCCCACTCTGCTTCTAGCCCTTTCCTCCTTTTCTCATAAAATTTTTCTCTCAGTTTTACCCTCTCTCACCCATCTTCTCTTACTCTTTTCTCTGTCCCAGGAGTGTTCAGTAAAGCGAGAACTCAACAGATCAATACCTGGGCAGTTTCCACAGCCTGTAAATCAGCCTTTCCATCACTAGACACTGGTATTAACAGATACCTGGATTGGCAGACTCTACTGGAGCCTGTGTGTATGTGTGTGTGTGTGTGTGTGTGTGCGCACGGGCAGGGCGGTTCACTTCTTGACATATTCACAGAGGGAAACCATGATGTGCAGGGGAAGCACGCAGTCATATCAAACCACACACATGAAAAACTGTCAAGAAGTCCATGTTCATGAACTGAGGGAAACGGCTTGATTTCCCAATAGAAGTCCACATGTTCCTGGCAAAATTGGATTTCCTGGCAATGGTATCCTTGGATTGCAGGTCATGTACATTATTCTCTCCAGACAGGTAAAGAAGAAATACAAAGGGAGAGCGCCAAATTACCACTGGAAAAACGACCAATGACCACAAATAAAAAAAAAAAAAATCACTTGCAATTTAACATACATTTTAAAAATGTGTGCTAGTGTACAGGATGTTTTTTTCTTCATTTCTTTAAATGAATACTTCACCCAATTTATTTTGTATCATTTACTCACCCTACGTTTTCTTGAGTGTCTGATGTCAAAAGTTTTCATCTCATGTCTCACGGAGAATGAAGGGACCAAATTTGTAACCATTTCTATTAACATGAGATGAGCATGGTTTCAACAAACAAAAACAATATGAATATGTCCATTTCAAATTTGTATGTTCACTACGTCCCAAACCAATGTACTTTGACTAAAACAAAGTCGCCTCTAGAAAATGCCTTATGCATGAGCAGCTGTGCACGACTGGCCTGCATGTTTACCAAATTGAAGACCAGCCTCCAGCTTGTTCACTGGCCAGGAGTCCTGCTCATTCACTGGATAAAGAGGCAAAGTATATTGATTTTGGGATGTATTGACCATACAAACAGAGTGTCAAGACTTGGGTTACAGTGAACCAAGAGTTTGAGAATTTAGATATTTTCATATCCTCTGCTGTTGTGGAAGTCTCTGATCAACTCCATTCCAACAGAAATGGGTGCAGTTTTTGGAACCTTCATTCTCTGTCAAAATGTGCATTTCAAACTGTGAGTCACTGGGTTGGAATCAGCAGGAAATCTTCTGGATTGCTTTATGGCACTAAACAGGAACAGGGCACTGTTCAGGTGACCAAGACAAAAGTAGATGGAAAAATCTTCTTCAGCAAAACCAGAAAGAAAACCTTTGGCTGAAATCACAAAGGTCCTCTTTGTGAAAAGAGTAGTAAAGTTTATGAGCAATGGAGTCTTAATTTTGAAAAACTCGAGCAGTAACAGTATCGTTGGCTGGAGATAGACACTCCGGGTCTCATTTGTTCATGGTAATAATACCATAGACATCACAAGATATCACAGAGTTATCACAATTCATTTGACAATCTACTTCTGCTTTTGAGTACTGTAAGTTCACATTTGCCTTAAAGTTATTTCTAGACATGGGAGTGATATTTTTTCCTCAAAATTTTCAGTTTTTTTTTAAAAAATGTTTTATGTAATAATTTATTACATTGGCAGATTGCAAGTGCATTTAAGCTTGCCAAAAAATACAATTCCAGGCATATTAATTAGCAATGCAAGCTTGCCAAATTATATGACTATTTAACAGTTTGATCTGAGCTAAATTAATCTTTACTGCCTACTATTTGGAAAAATAAAGGTATTTTAAATGGATAATATGTTGCACAACAGTCTAAACTGGGCCAATTTGAAGACTCAGACACGTACAAATGCAGCACTGACAGCCTTGCAGTCCGGTCTCTGCTGGCCTCTGCGGTTTAGTTATACTGGCCTGTCTGGATCACAGCCAGCATCTCCAGCATCTTTACAGCCTGGTAAAACTTGACTGCAACATGGCTGAGTAAGCCACATTTCACAACTTAGCTATATAGCCAAAGATATGGCATAAAGCATTATTACTGACTGACTAAAAATTATAACGTGATAGAGTTTCCTGTAGAGCAGAAATGTGATGCGGTATTGTTCATGGCAATAACGGTCATGAAATACATTATCTTGGCTGCACGTTGTAGCAGCACGTTGTAGAGACTTCAAAATACATGTCCTCTATATGGTTCTATATTTTATTAAGAATACTATAATTTTAAAAAATAATGCAGATTCTGTATTCTTTAAATCTGTATTGACATTTGCTGCAGCTACATAGCTAATGTGAACATTAGCCTTCCTCTGTGAGAGCCCAATGCGTCAAAATTTCACTTAAACTAATTGTAGCTCTCACAAAAGGTGATAAATACGTGATCCAGTCTGCTGTCTACGTCTTCAGTTCACATTCTCTCTGTAATGTTAGCACAGAGCTGTATTAGTCTTTGTGAATTGTGCTTTGTAAGATTTGTCCCTTTTTGATCTCCGTAGACATGATGGGTGGAACTAGGTAGTACAGGGTTCATACAGCCTCCAAAAAGTAAAATTCAAGCCCTTTTCAAGTACTTTCAAGGTACTTAAACCAAAAATTCCAGACTCTCGAAACCTTTATCTTCTAATCTATCTAAATTGTTACTTAAATGCAAAAGTTAAAATTATCCATTACATTTTGCAAACTTTCAAGACTTAGTACAAACCCTCGTAGCAGCTTAACTGTGAATTTATAATTGTTTTTGAGTATTTTGTCAGTCTCCTAGTGGACAGAAATCAATTATTGGGCCTCTAAGAAAAACTACAACTTCCATTATTTTGTTCCAGCAAACTCCTAATTTGCTGGAAGAAACCACATACAGATCAGCAGTGACAGCACTGGTGCAATGTTTTGTTATGAAGGCCTTGGCGAGTTTGAGCTTCCCACAAATGATAGCTGGTTGAGGATACTGGGGCAGGAGGGTCGATGATAAAAGCACACACGATACAGAAGACCATTACTACCTGTTCTATGTATGTGTGTGTGTGTGTGTGTGTGTGTGAGCATGTGAGAGCACATGTGCACGTGTGAATGAGAGAGAGAATGAGTAAGAGACCAAGAGACAGACAGAGTAGAGAAACAGACAAATTTAGACATGAAGACAAAGCGAGCTCGGTGGAATGCGTCATAGTGTCTCCAACGGTGATCAAAGCACCAAACAGGAATGCATTACAGCTAATAAGCACCGCAGGAGGGTCCTAGCCTCTCATCCGTTTGAATGTGTGACACCACAGTACCAGAGACTCTGGTAGGCTCACACAAACAGACAGAGATGGAGAGAGAGAGAGAGAGGGACAGATGGGAAGACAGGGAAAGAGATATAGAGAGAGCAGCACGGGTCAACACCAAGAAACATTGCCAAAGTCAATTCAGTTTAGTTCATTAAAAATTAGAAGTTATACTTTTATCTCATCTTGACAGCGGTCATGCTATGCTTCCTTACCTAAAAGCCAATCTATGGTAGCCTGAGTCTTGCACTAAAATCACTTGAGTCAGCCAACTCACGATTAAAGTTATGGAAAGCATGCACAGATTTAAGTATGTATAGCACAAATAATTAGTTTGGCGTCTAGGCGTCATGGGAAAGTATGTGTGAATGTATATGTGAATGTATATGTCAATGGCGCATGTCTTGAGTTTTCTGCCTGAACTAGCTCCGCAGGCTGCACTCCGTTTGTGTAAAGTCCCACATCATGTTAATATGGGCTTCTCTCCATTTGGGTGCCATTCAGGTACAGAGATGATTTAAAGGGTTAGCTCGGGTTTGCTGAAGGGGGCTGTATGAGGTACTTATCCATAGTAACTACAGCAGATGCTGGACGGGTCAACCGACATCCACTGCAGGTAGACTGGCTTTGGATAAGTACCTTATACAACCCCACTTCAACAAACCCCAACAAGCCCTTCAATAAAAACCCTTTGGATCACCCATAAGGCTTGGCAGGGTCAGGCCCTTTGCACACAGAGAATATGTCCACTTAGAGAATATTGCTAAGTTGTGTCCTCACTCAAGCCCTCTGCCTGTTGACTACTCCTCGGTCCAGCCATTAAGGAGTCAAGATAAGGCCAGAACAAATTCTAACATATTGATAAAAGAAAAGATAAAAAGATACATCATAAATATTGTAAGTGCAAAATATTTTGAGTGCTTTTTTTCAATAATTCACTTTTATTGACAATGCTTTGCTTTTACTTACCTTGGTTTTGGTTTTATTTTATTTACTTTGGTTTTGGTTTCATTTGCAATTGTGTGTGTGTGTGTTTACATGTTAATAAGCTTATTGGCTTTTTTATTTTATTTTCCTTTTTTGGGGGGTTTTTTGTTTTTGGTGCTATGTTGATAACACCATGCCAGTCCATTGCCAAATTACAAACTCTAAAAATAAAGAAATTAAAATTCCTGGTAGAAGCCAACTGGTGTTTCTCAATGGGCGCAAGCCAAGCAACATTGTTGTTTTAATTGACTTTGATTGTGTTTTGATATTCCTGTGCTGCTGTAGCGGCAGATCCGGGGAATAACTAATCCTTCTCTAATGATGATGGTGTTTTAATGAAAGCTTAATGACACTCAGAACACCCTGGTGTATGTAATGCCGATGTCTGCCAAAAAAACGAAAAAGACGGGGAGTAAGAGAAGAGCGAAGAATGGAACATAGAGAGAAGGAGAGGGGAAAATAAAGGGAAAGAGGGGGAAGCATGGGCTGGAGTGAACAGAGAAACTCTGAAGGATCTTCACAATCCCAGAATTCCCCACTGGTATCACTGCTCTACCCCCCACGTCCTTTAATCCTTGCTATGAGCACCACAGCCACTTCAGAGAGTTCACTCTTAGCTTGGCTTTTGGCTCTCAGTGCCCCCCGCAGGCAGGCCAAATGGCCCTGCACATTTGAATAGAATGGTTATCTCTTTATAATTGCCTGAATTTGGCACTTTTATCCATTACTGCCTGGATTAGAACAATTTGAGCTTTCGCCAAAGCCCATATGCCGAAGCTCTTCTACTGTAACTCAACGGTTCTCAACCTTTTTGGCTTGTGACCCATTTAAACAAATAAAGCCTGCTCATGATCCCCCGTTGAGTGGTGGACGGATCAATCAAAGAATGATTTTCCTTTTTAAGTTTGCCTTATTTGGATAATCACTTCAGGAGGAAGAGACTGAAACTTAAATTTTTGGTTATTTATCAAACAAAGGCAACTCAACGAGTAAATTTGTTAAGGAGAGGGAAAACTACTGCTACCATATAAAATTGTTATATAAAATGGATATATGGGGAAAAGGCTCAAGGCCATTGGTAGCAACTGTTTAAATGAGTTTGGTCGAGCTTTTTTGCATTGTTGGTTATGTCCTCACCTAAGATGACCCACATCATCATCATCATCATCCACAGACTTTTAGCAAGGATTAGAACAATGTATTGTCAGTATTGGCCTTTTATTGTTAAATATCAGATATCACCCAGTGCTTTCATGCACCAAAACATTCTGTAAAACTTGTAGTGACAGCAATTTAATTGAAAATGTTATTTATTCATTCAGTTATTTATCTATTCATTTAATTTTCCTTAATTAATTCACCATTTCAGGGCAGTAATGCATCCCTAAGTTTCCTCTGCCTGAAGAAGTTACCAGCCCAAAAAGTTTTCAGGGGAGAGGTTTAGTGTTTTGTGATGATCAAATAAATGCTGTTTCAAAGGCTTTTTGGAATCGGAACCTTTGTTTCTTTTTTTTCCCCTTCCATTTATACTTATTTGTTTATTTATTGGGCATAACAATCGTCAGATTTGGGGGAAAAAAACTGGCTCAAAGTATTATCTGTAAGCACCTTCACAAAAACATTGGCATTAGCTTTAAACACCCCATATTGGTCAAACCCTACTTTCAGCCACTTGAAAGAGCTGTAGGAAGCCCCACACTCGCCAAAATAAATAAATAAATATATTTCCCTGGAAAAGATATAAGGCTCCTTGCTAACACTTTGATGCAGAGTATGAGTACAACAGTCAAACAAATGGCCAAATGGCCTCAGCATGGGTCTGCAAACCATTTGCCTTTATACTGGGATCTTGAGTCTGAATGCACACAATATGAACGTGATTAGAATCCACATTGTTTTCCACATTATTGGTTTTGATTTTCTTGCATTAGATATCCCTGTGTATTTGATAAAAGAGCGGTGAGTAATGTTCATTACTACTGCTGAAAGTTGTAGTTTTAGAAACTTCTCCTATACAGTCAGTATGTTGAGATTGGTTGCATATATAAATGTGCAAGACATGTCAAAGCATATGAGGTAAGGGAAAATCTAACTGTAATACACTGTAACAAAATATGGTTGATAAACCAATATACTAATTTTATTGATTGGCACTTTTTATATACAATATAACACTCCCATGCAGGGCTGTTTATTGGGGTTTACATGTTTGGCGTCCTCTGTTGCGTGGCATTGGGTCTCAAAGTATTAAAGTTTTCAAATCAACATTGGCCCTTTTTAGTGCCTGTTTTCAGACTGCAGATGCAAGTGATTGCAAATGAACTGCAGCAACATCTTGAGGCTGTTTGGGCCACACAACTATGAGTGCTATGATGTATCCCAACAAGCATTTGAGAGTTGCATAGTGGTGGCAGACAGATAACTTGATTAGTTGATAAAAACACTTAGATCTTTGCCCGACTTAAATCTGTTTTGATTTTGAAGCGAAGACATCTCATTTTTCCTCGGTGCAATATGTTTTACCACTCTGGTTCTGTCTTTGTCAAAATAAGGCTACACAAAATGTTTTCGTCTCGTCTATCAGACACCAATTATTTTTGAAGGCAATGAAAGCAGACAGTGCTTTTGCAACAGATGTGCACATCGGCCTATTCAGGTACATCTAATAACAACACATTTTTGTCATTAGACATAACAATTAATTGTGTTATGTTTATAACTTTCCAAAATGTAATAAATGTTCTCTCCATTATGTAGTAACACCTGCATTTTGTAAAAACTTGCCACATTTTGTAATAAACCTTTTGAATGTAAAATGTAATCAATTGTCCTGCATTTTGTAATAACTTATTACATAATGTGGTGATTATTACATAATACAGGGGGTTGTACTTTTTTTTTAAGAATATGTAATAATTCACTAAAAATGTGGAGATGTATTACATTTTGTGTTCAAGGAGTTTATTACAAAATGTGACAAGTTATTAGAAAATGTGGGTGTTATTACATAAAAGAAGGAAAATTTATTACATTTTTTATTACACAGTTATTACAATATGTGTCATTATTACATAATGCGTTGTTACAGACATCTAATGTGGATAAGTTATCCATTGTTCAAGTTGTTCCTAATAAGACATTTTTCAAAACGACACATCCATTTCAAGGATGAGGAAAAATATGGATCTCTACTTAAAGAGAATATTTCTTAATGCCTAGAACAATACAACAGCAGTATGCCAAAGGTCGCTACACTATTAAAATGAGAAAAACCAGCGGAGTATGAAGCCAGTCAGAAGTCATCAGATGCCAGCAGTGTGCATTATTCAGACTGAGGGGGTGTTAATAAAGGGTCATGTCTGAGAATTGCTTCTTCTCACCAGGATGTGGACAGCAAACACCCCCACACACAGACTACACACGCACACTGTGCATATACCCACACAGGTCATGCTGCTAGCAATTACTTCCACTTGACAAGAGTGTGTGAGCATGGAAAGTCTTGGCAATATGCCGTACAGTATGCAGCCTCAAAACAAGTTACAGTGGTCTGACATAATTTCCATGGTAATTTGTAGGGAAATGGTTGGGAGTGCTGATGTAAAAAAAAAAAGAAGAAGAAGAAGAAGAAGAATTGCTTTTTTTACAAGTATATTTTAAATAAATCCATAATGATCCTGGCTATCTGCTGACTTCTCTGTGGGCGATGTGTGTACACACTCTGCTTCAGTAGCTACTGAAATGAGACCACACATTATGAAAAGTTATGGGTTTAATTCCCACAGGGGGCCTGAGTGCACAAGTGTATATATGTATGAATGTATGTATGTACAGTATATATCCTCAGTGTGCAATAAGCAGCCGAGCGGAAAAGCATCTGTTAGGAGTTCATACATTATGAATATGTGTCACACACCGCAAACAAGCAGGAACCATTCATCTCCTCCTGGACATCACATGCATCTACATAGTATGGATGTCATGAAGAAAACCTACTGTCTTTGAATTTTAGCATTTTCATTCTCTCAGTTATAATATTAGAGAAAATCAGATAAAATTCCAAAACCTTAAAGCTCATGAAACCCATTTTGTATTATTAATGACCCAGATCAGGGAAGCGACGATGTCCTTCAATCACAGGTGATTTCTGAGCCTCTGTTGGACTCTTTTGGATGAAACTTGGAGGAATGATGGATTTTGACACTGAGGTCAAAACTGGGGTTGAATATAGACCGGATTAGCCCACCACAGCACCACCACTAGCCTAAAAAATCCCAAAGCTTCAGACAGCAACGTCTCAGACACCAAAAAACATTACAACCAGGGCGAGTTGCACAAATCATAGGGGGCATCTTGCTCACTGTTGACATTCTCTCTTTTTTTCCTTTTTTTTTCTGGTAAAAATATTAAGTTTTTCATCCAGCAACAATGATCACCTACAATCTCATTTTTGGCTGGAGCACAATGGTGGAGGCAGCCCTACAAACACAAATGTCTTTCTACTGACTGACTGACTGAAGGATGAAGTTGCACCGTTAGTCGGCTGCATGTTGGAGTTTTCCCGTTGTGCTTTCAAAATGAATGGGCGCCAACAGTTTCCTATTACATCGTCAGGGGCGTTTACAAATTGCTGTTTAAGGGTTGACATCTGTGAACAGCAATTTTTGTGAAACATTTGTCATAAAGAACTAATTACATATTTTGTTGCATCTAAGATATTTTATGGATTTTACTAGTTTTGCATGGTTATTTGCAAATATATAATTACATTTATGGGTTTCTTTCACACACCGGCAGCCACTGGGAGAGGGGGGAGGCGCTGGCACTTGTTTTTCCCCCTCTCCTCATCATTTGTTTTCTCCTCTTTCCAGTTTTTTCTTCTTGTTTTATCCCCAACCATTGACTACAGCTCATTATGAATGTACTGTACACTAGCCATATATTAGGTTTTGACCTACTCTTATTAGACAATAAGTCTCTCAATTAGTCTCTCATGGCTTTACATTTACCCGTCCTCTAAGCTTTTCTGTCCAAGAATCCAAAATTGATTTGATATCTTTCAGTCATGCTCAGGGGTTTCACTCAGTAGTGTAAAGTAACTAAGTAAGTAAGAGTATTTGTTATGGCAACTTTCACTTTTACTATATTTTCAGGATAAAATGCGTACTTTCCCCTGAACACCCTCATTACTCACTACAAACTAAAATCTTGTAAATGGGACACACACTGACGCGTGTGGCAAACAGGCAGCATTATTATGTTTGTAAGTAAATAATTTCTTCAGCATCGGGTTGCAGTGTTCACAAATATGTACAGTGAGATCACAGAACAGACACACCAGCCGCAGGGGTTTGTGTGTGTTTGATAGAGAGAAAGAAAGAGAGAGAGAGAGAGAGAGAGTCAGGTCCATATAACACTCCCAACAACATGGTTTTTCATCTCTGAGCAAATTTGACCTTAAATCTGCTTATGAACCCCGTGTGTGC
>OMLF01021953.1:5600-17219 GCA_900302615.1 Holocentrus rufus | reverse complement strand
GAAGAATTTCACTTTGAACTTAAAGGAAGGGCAGGTATGAGGGGAATGCTGCTCAGCGACGGGACAGAAAATCCTCCACTACAAAGTTTGCAATATGATTAGTTTTTTTGTGAATTAAGGTGATGGATAGGAGCATAACATTTGTGGTGTGTACTGTTCAGGCCTGCAACAGTAGAGGAGGTCTCTGTGTATGTGTTTATGTGTGTGTCTTTGTTTTACAGGCCCCAGCTCACCTGACACCATTTCATAGGCCTTCATTAAAAGGTACAAGTTTAGACATGAAGTGAAGACAGCGAATGAAACATGAATCAAGGAGCAATGTCTTTCTCTCTCTCTCTCTCTTTCTCTCTCTCTCTCTCTCTCTCTCTCTCTCTCTCTCTCTCTCTCTCTCTCTCTCTTTCTCTCTCTCTCTGGTCTGATTCCAGAAGACGCCTCCCTGCAGGCAAAAACCATTTGGATTGGGCTTCTGGACATGTACAAACAAATTCACCATCAACACTTCCACTTGTAATGATGT
This sequence comes from Holocentrus rufus, assembly GCA_900302615.1. Classification (NCBI taxonomy): domain Eukaryota; kingdom Metazoa; phylum Chordata; class Actinopteri; order Holocentriformes; family Holocentridae; genus Holocentrus; species Holocentrus rufus. Next base: position 16,702 of record OMLF01021953.1, on the reverse strand, counting down.
GAACATCTGGATACGCTGTGCACACTGAGTCGTTGGTAATTTGATACCGAATAATCTTCCTAGACTGAAAGATCAAAAGTTGTCCTGAGAGCATCGATGAGAAAGTGCAGTTGTTAGTGGCACTTAAAAACGTAACTTAAAAAACACACAGCACTCACCCTGCACCTTTTTGCACTGCATCTCACAGCTCAGCATTTTGTTACCCACCTGTTGTATTTGGTTTTTGCCCATGGTCGCCTACACACTGCAAATTGTTTATAACAGTTTTCTCTCTCTCTCTCTTTTACCTTATTTTTATTATGTACATAGATTTTGTGAATATGCCATTATTTTTTATCCCCCTGTATATAGATTATATTATTATTATATTTTAGAGGTCGAACAACTCCTGAATCCCAGTACCGGACGTCAGGAACTTTTTTTTTTTTTTTTTTACTACTATTTAGCTTATGTTTGCTACTTGCATAGTTGTCGGAGTTGTAACAATTTCATTTCACTGCTGTTGTACAATTACGCATGTGACAAATAAATGTCTTGAAACTTGAATGAAGCTGTCACAGCCGTTGCTGGGGTGAACACAAAGGGTTAACATTATGGTCAGGCACCACAGGTAGGAAAACAATTCCATTCATGCCAATTCAATTTTTTTGTGTTGAGTATGGGCACAAATACAAATACTTTGTCATTATGACTCTTTTTGTAAACATATTCAAATTAATATTTCAATTAAAATGAATGGATTGCGTCTCAGTGGATAAAGTCAGAGTGCATTTTCCTTTTTCATTACAATAAATACCTAAATAATTGGCAATTTACAGCTAATTTCTAAAAAAAATACAAAAGCATTTTGATTTATTATCTATAAAACACGTGTTTTTCAAAAAATGAAAGATATACAACAAAAACTTCCAAATCACCAGCTATTTTTGTTATGATAGTAGTGTTATGAAGAATATACAGTGGCCATACTGAAGTTATATTTGAAAGTACTTTGCATTCAGGGAATATGTCATTTTGAGAAAATGTATGATAATTTTTGTTGTTTGTTTATTCATTTATTAGATTTTGTTGTGTTTTCATCTGTGTTTCATGAATCTTGTAATTAAACCAGAAACAATATGCGTAACTTAGTACTTCATTCTGCTAAGTCAGAAAAGTGGCTACAGTTCATGAAAAGTGCTTGGACCCCCCTGTTGTTTATGAAAAGAAATCCTTTGTGTTCCATTCTCTTGTTGTATGTCCATCAAAAACCATTTAGTACCATTCATCTACACAACTACGCTAATAGCTAACAAAAGCCTTTAGAGGAATTCCAGAAAGGAAGTTTTATAAAACTCCTGAATCCACAGGATCTGAATCCACATTCCTCCCTACAAAAAAGTAATCATGCTTTTTCAACCATCGATCAATCAGACATGATAAAAACACTGCCTTTCTAGAATCACTGATCAGGTTCAATTCAATTCAAGCTTTATTTCAGACTTAAAGTCCATAAAAGTAAAAGCACAAACACACAGAGACATAAAATACATATACAGGAAAACAATAACTATAAAACAGTTTGTTCAGGTTGTCTTGGTATTGCATGATATGATCCTTGGCGTAAAGTCACTGTAAAGTATAATTAACCCCTAATTGGATCCCTTTGGAGTGGTGGATCACGTTACATAGTGTATGTTCAAGTTTTTGTGGTCATGTGTTGTTGCTGAGCAGTGGTTTCACAGTTCAAGGTGAAGGGAAAGGGCTGAATGCAAAAGCCCCTGCAGTGGCAAGTGACGGATTGCACCAGTGTAGTGTGGTGTGTTCCTTCAGTAGGCAGCCTGAAGAGCAGAAAGAAAGTGCATTTTATGATGCTAGATTTCTCTCTCTGGTATCCACTTGACAGGAATGTGCCCTTCAGTAATGAGTCAGATACACCTACATTTTCTCAGATGGTGTCCTTGGTGGAAACTCTCTCGAATGGGTGTTGCCAGCCAAATGGGCATCTGTTTTGGGATTCCTGGTATGAAAATGTTCAAGATGCAACTACAACTAATTGACTTGACTTAAATTTTAATAGTGAAACCACTGCTGTAACATTTACTTATTTGGAAGATTCCCCAAAGATTTCTTATCAAGAGCAGCTGTGCCACATAACAGCTTTAGTTTCTTACAATAACAAGCAATCTGTGGTGAAAATCTCTGCAGTCATTCCTCCTGCATTCCTCCCTCTCACACTGAGTAGTCTGCCTGAGGAACTGGGACGACAGAAACTACACCTAAGAATTACGCAAATTCATTTAACCATCAAAGGGCCCCTGGCCATGCACACACAAATAGCCCCGGCCCCCTCCCCCAGTTACACCCCCTTTACACCAACGACCAGTGTTCAACTGGTGCTTGAAGCCCATCAACAGGCCTACTTTGCCTCATTCCATCAAAGTGAAAAAAATGAACCTTACAGAAACTTTGAAGCTGGCTTATTTATTCAGTATATCATATGTATTACACAGTAATGAAATACATGTTTCGAATTAAGAGTCGTTTTAGGAGAAATTAGATGGTAGGACTTATAGTCATTATTTATATAGTTATAGTTCCAAACATCTATATTACAAAAAATCCAAGATTTGTATTTCAAATACACATGACACATTTTGTAAATCAGACAGCTTCAGAGTTGATGTAAGATTTGTTAGGTTTATTTTTTCACTTTGATGGAGCTAGGCTAATGACTCCTGTAGACTTCAAGTCTTTATGCTAAGCTAACACAAAATGCTACACATAGGAACTGAACCAGTGGACACACAGAGGTGAAAATGGCATCAAACATCTTGGCCCAAAACATTGCAGTATTCTTCTAAAAATATATTTCATGTAACTCTTTAAAACATTCAAACCACTGAGGCACTACATTTCGTAAAAGGTGCTGAAAACTACAAAATTCATAAAGTTTGATACAAGTTTGCAGGTTGAATCATGCACGTACTCACATACACACACACACACACACACACACACACGCACACATACACACACACACACACACGCATGTTACGGGAAGGTTCGATGGAGCACCCTAACCATCTGTGGTACCACACCAAATATCTCTGCAGTGTGTCTGTGGTTGTCACCTTGGAAGTGACTTCTGTTTCATAATTCAGAATTCTTTTAAGCTTGGTTTCTATTGCTCACCATTTTGCTATCAATTTACAGGCAACACCCAGCCAGGCATGTAGGGAAGTTACCAGTCAATCCCTCCAACACTGTTTTGTATACAGTCATCACATTCTATTAATCCGTCTGATGGGTTGGGTGATGACTCATCCTGCATAGTTCTGTGTGCATTATATTAATACCAAATATGCTGAAATGATACTACCGACACTCTTGCTGCCTTTCAGTTAAACAAAGAAACATTGTAAAGCATCAACACAATTAAAATGGGCATGATGATGATAATATGCCAGGCAATGGCAGTGATGAGGACAAATGTGACGATTATGAGGGGAATATGAGTATATGCTGAACAATCAGCAGTGTGGCTCAGTCAAATCACTAATAATAACTGATATTCTCAATAACCAAATACAGAATCATGCATCATAATTCATGCAAACGTACCCTTGTCTCAACTACCCAGCAAGCCTTTAGTGGACAGAGACATACATGAGATGATGCTCATATTACTAAACAGTAAGTATTGAGATTTTCCACATGTTTAATAAGTGTTTTGAACTGATCAGAAAGACATTTGGGTCCCAGTGTCAATGTTAGTGCACAGCATCAGATCTATTCACTCCTAGGGCGTCCTGTACTATACAAAGGGTGTACCCCCAATTTCCCAAATTCAAATGTGGCCCAGGACCATCCATGCTTCTCTTCCCATGTTTTTCTTGTCTTTGGTCGGGGAAAAAGGTGGAATACATTCATGGGTCCCAAAGCAAGAACCTTATGAGAGAACGGTGATACCATACTAAATGTGATGCGTTGGAGCGGGACGCCCAGCATCACATCCTGTCAGGGGGCCCAGGATATCCAGCAGAGCCACAGTTATGGTCTATTAAAGAAAAAAAGGGGGAAAATCTTTAAAAAACAACAACAACAGACAAACAAACAAACAAAAAAAACCCCATCTTTTCAACGTTAAAATGTTTTCTGGGAAATCACAAATGGTGGATGATCACAATAGAAAGGAAATCAAGTGTGGGTGAGAGAAAATGTGTGTGTGGGTTTGTGCACTGCACATGTGTGAGATAGTTTGAGACAATGTTGCTAGTTGTTTGCTTGGCCTCTGTTTCTGGTTAAGCCTGTTAAAAAGGAGTGGTGTGCACCTTTTTCTCTTTCCAACTCTCTCACTCTAGGTAGGTTTCGGCTGTCAAAGGCCCAACATTCAGGGTTACAGTGTGCATTGATATGTGTGTGTGTGAGAGACTCAGTGAGGGAGTGTAGTGTATGTTATGAAGCGAAGGGAGGCACTGAGAGAGGCGGTGCTGATGCTGCCTAACCTGTTCTCCAGGCTTCAGTTTAGGCATTTAACTGGCAGGTCCATCCCAGCCAGCCTGACACAACAGCAGTGGCACAGTGTGGAGGAGACGCTGCTCTCAGGGCTTGTCTGAGGTGGAGGCGTCGCCGCGAGCATCATAAGGTGAGTTTATCCTCTGCCCTGTTTGCTGCCTGTTTTTGCTGCTTTTGAGACCCCATGATGAAATCAAGTGGGAAGAAGGAGGATCATTTCAATAAAAAAGCCTAATTGTTCAATGTAGAAAGTCTTAAGCAAGGCAAGCTGGGAAAAAAAAATACAGAATAGAAGTGGAGTCGGCATACTAAAACTGGTCCCAACGTGGATACACTTCTGAACACCTAGACAAAATAACACGTCAAGCTTAGGGCTTTTCTTAACACCGCGTATGGTGAAATGAACAAAAACTGATTAATACAATAAAAATCAAACGGCAAGCTCTGACACAAGACTGATCTCTTAAATGGACTGACACAGTAGGATGTGCACGTTGTGCATGAATATTAAAGCTGTTTTAAGGTTATTTGGGTCTGTGCTGTTTGCACGCATTGAAATTGCTCAAAGTGAGGCGTGACATCTCCTTGATGTATGATGGGGTTTTACACTACAATGATCTAAAACAGCCTATAGCTCATCTTATATTGTTGCGTTACAGTGAGGTGTTATGATAAAACTGTAGATTAAGAATTTGGAATGAGTCTCCATCTTTCTAAACCCCTGAGGAAGATTGCTTATGTCATGAAGTAAATACTTTACTGTCATCATCACTGGTCCAAATCCTGTTGTGTGGCATTCATGTCAGTATCAGTGTGGCGGTTGTGACTGTTTTTTTTTTTTTTTGTGTGTGTGTGCGTGTGTGTGTGTGTATGTGTGTGTGTGTGTGTGTGTGTGTGTGTGTGTTTGTTTGTTTTTTTGTTTTTTGGCTTTTGTGCGATATCCTGAGACCAAAGAGCCGTATCATCAGAGCCATGTTATTTCTTCTCCTTATTTGCTTGTAAATTGACAATTGACTTGTCAGTGTCTTTTGCATTCAGGCTATTATATTTTATTCTATTATATTTTGGGAACAAGCAGTTGAAACTAGCCTTCAAAACAAGTCATTACCTATTCATTGCATTTTCATGATGGAAATGGGGAAATTGTGTGTAGGAGCAATGAGATGCTCTTAATGCTTTTAAGGAGACTGTGAAGCAAAGCAGTCTGGATTTTGAGAAAAGGCACTACATCGTCATTAGAGCAGAATCTTGTTATAATGTTGTTATGACTGTGGAATAAATCAGCCCTCATCAGAAACACCAAATATCCTGTTAAATTCTGTTTTCTATCTATTTGGAATTGACAATTTAGAATAAAGTGTTGCTTGTTCAGCCGTATAGCTGATACAGTTTGAGGCAACAGGTCAAAACTATTTAAAGAGTTAAATTAACTCTGTTGGGTGTGGACTGTTGGAAACACTGGCATAGTGTTGATGTTTACATATGCAGAGAGAAATTAAGATGATTAGCTTGCTGGACAAGATAAATTTTAGTGGACAAAATCATACAAAATGCATTATTTGATGACTCCTTAATATGTTTTGAAGATAATGCCCAACCCAAAGTCTTTACCATGCTAATGCAAATGAAATGCATTTCCGCTTAAAGGTAGAGGAGAGTGGCTGGAGAGAGGGCTGTGTGCGTGTTTGGTGAGTGATATGGCATGTCAGCTAGCATGCATCCAAACCGACTGGTTTGTGGCACATTCCCTTGAGCAAACCTGGCAGAGGCCTGAGATTCCTGAAGTGTGAGATGGTTTGCATGGGTGTCACGGTCACCTCAAGTCAGGTTTTCATCTCTGAAACAGTTTAAGATTAGGGATGGATAGGACAACGCGTGTTTCGTCAACAGCAGGATGAATTGACCCCATAGTTATAGTGAAGCACATTATGTGTCCTGGTTTGAAACCAGGACACCGCCTTGTTGTTGTTTTTTGGAACCAGGACAAACACAACCTGAAACCACCTTGTGCCATACTCTCTTGATCGCACCATTATTTCAAAAATCACTATAGGGGTACTCCCTGGCAGGTAAATTAGCTTCTGGGAGCATCGTTTCTTGTGGAAAAAATGGATTGAATTTAATATTTAAGTTGAGTTGTAGTCCAATTAACATGCATGGTAGTGGGCGGGGTTTCAGGTTGTTCTGGAGCTGGCCATTGGATGGCAGTAGATGAACCGTCTCCAATGGCACTGCTGCACTGGTGGAAAGTAGGAGGATAATAAAGTAGTAGGATACAGGGGCGTTGCTAGGGTTTGAAAAGATCCGGGGCAAAGCCCTCTCACAGGACTTACACACCGCGTGTTCACCTTGCGCTTGTCGTGGCGCTATTTATTTTTCCCTTTTCCAGGGTCATGGGCTCAGAACTGACCGAACCGACCTCGGTAATTACGTGTTGCTTGAGCGTGTTGTTTTGTGCAGTGCTTTATTTCTCCCCTCCCTCCAATCCAACAAAAGTTCTGCTCTGGTCCATTAAAATGCTCTTTTCAGACCAAAATGTATTCGGGGCTAGGCTCAAAACATTTGGGGCTGAAGCCCTGAATAACCAGGCCTAACAACGCCACTAGTAGGATACATAAAAATTAAATTAAATAAAAGAATACATACACATACAGTACATAATACACACACATGATTTTTACCTGGCTGTGTTGGTCTGTTTGTCCATCTGTCTGTTCACCACTTTACCCCAAGACAAAATATCTCAAAATCTATTGGGTGGATTGGCATGAAATTCAGTTTGCAAAACCCTGCTCTTCAGGTGATGAACCATGTCAATTTTGGTGACCTCATGACCCTCTAAAGCCACCATCAAGCAAAATTTGTTTTTTGCACAATCTCTCAAAATTGATCGAGTATATTGCCATGACAGTTGGTCTGTGCTTTCCTGCACAGTAATGCTTTACTACAATCTCAGTGCCAAATGTGGGGATTTTGTTTCCAACATATTTAAAACACCAATGTATTTCTTGGAAAGTGAACTGCACTCATGTCAGTTCACATCTATTGACCTGGAAAGATCTTTGGCATTAAGTGCTTCAAATTCAAGTTCATTTATTTATACAGCCCTTTATCACAAACAAGTCTCAAAGGACTTTACAAAGAATGAGCCTTTGTAGATCTATCTCGTCAACAATGAATCAGAGAACAGAATGATGAAACACAAACACAAGGATACAAAGCAAAGAAGCAAAGCACAAGACATACAACAGCAAGTTCTAACAGGACATGGCAAGCAAACGTATCCTACATAACCTAGCCTGCCCAGCACAACCAGCCATAGACCCTTACTGCATGCAAGGAAAAACTCCCAAGAAAACCTTTATAAGAAAAAAAAAAAAAAAAGAAAAAAAAAGAAAGGAAGAAATCTTGGGTGGGCCAAGTGAGAGAGGGATTGCCCACATGGGTGAGCATGCCAGGACAACAGAACCTACAATAGGTGCTGTGACAAACTGTCAAATACACAAAGACATAGGAAAGAGATGAGGCAAGAAAATATGTGGCAAAGAACTGAGTCCATGACCGCCTAAATGTTCACAGAATGACAGCGGCCGAACCACAGCGAAGTATCACATCGGGGATTGGCATTGGTCGCAGAATTGCTAAAAAAAACAAAAGTCTAATTTCTGAGGGAACTGTCAGCGCCCAGAACATTAATCAGCTTTGGCTGCACTGTCTTGTCACAATGTAACAGTCACAATTCTCATAGTAGAAAATGGCCTTATACCCAAGTACATTTGCTAATTTGATTTCAGAGGTAAAATATTGTGAAGAGATTGTGTAATTATCAGATATTATTTGTAACCTTTTGTCTTTCTGGTGTTTTACAGATAACTGCTGTGGTTTCTACGGTTTCTGTGGTTTCCTGTAATTTACATGATATGTGGATGTAAATACACCTAAGACATCATGGTAAGCAAACAAAGAAAAAACAGCTAAGTTGTAGATTTCATTATACTTGTCTAAATCCAGATATTTATTATACATAGATTTGAGTTTGAAAAGATGCATTGTGAACTGAGCAACGAATCACATGCTGGAAAGTTGATATCTGGAATTGTCTGACACTTGCCTATGCTGTAACCCAAAACCAGAGCGGGGACAGTTGGAAAGGAAGTTTCTCAGAAAGCCTGGTCCTGGATGACTCCGAGAAAGGAGGAGTTGTCATCAAAGGGATTACAGATGACACAGTCACTGCAAGGAGTGGCCTGAAAGAAGGTAAAATAATAGAGTAAAACTATTTGATTTAAAAATGAATATATTATTCTTGAAGTGTGTGGATAATCCAATCAATATTCGTTTATATGGAGAAAGTTATAAATACATTGTAAGCACAACTACAGTAAATTTCTGTAGCTAAGGGTACATTTTGGGTTGCATATATTACTTTATTAAAGCATCAAGTAATCTATAAATCTAATCACCAAAAAATTGTGACTATCATCATTATGCCATATTTCCTCAAATAAAAGTCAGTACTCAATTAAAAGCCAGGTCTCCAATAATGGCCGGGGGCATAGCCAACATGAAAAAATAAAGGCTGTCCCCAAATACAGGCTAGGGACAAAACAAGAATATAAAAATGGAAGAAGGGAGAAAAAATTGACAACTCTTCCCCCCTCTCCCAGTCAAAATTGTTTGGGGTGGGTGGTCCAAAAAATAGAAGTAGATCAGAACACAAGGGGGCTTTGTACTAAAGTATGAACAATTATACTTATCAAACAGAGGGGATGAAAAATAAAGGCTTCTCTCAAATAAAAGCCTGCCTCAAGTGAAGGCTTGGTGGCCTCTGCAGTTGAGATAAATAAATTCCTCAGCCAATATTTGAGGAAATATGGTGTATCATTTGTTTTGAGTACTGATTTAAAGTGCAATACAACTACTACAACTACAACTAATACTAATACTACCACTAATAATGATGATAATGACTGGCAACTCAACTATATATTACAGCTAATTTGGAAATGAAAACGCAGTCCGTTGGTCTCAAGCACAAGGGCCCAGTAACTCCTTTGCTCTTGATTCTCTTGTTACAGGAGATGAAATTGTTGCAGCTACAATACATCTTGACCACCTCGGCAAAGATGAAGTGCTGAAGATCCTGAAGGTCTTAGAGCCATATGATGACAACATGAAGGTTGTCACAAAGAAGGAGCTGAAAGCTGGTGTTGATCTTGATTTCAAAGACCCTGCAAAGGTAAACTTCAAAATCAAACCCAAAGCAGAATTCATATTAATTTACTCCAGAGTTGAGTGCTTTTTATGTGCTTTCAAAATCACAATCTGGTCTTAATCTAATCTGGTCATCCATTTCTGCAGTGATAGAGGTCCTCTGACCACAACTACATAAAAACAGTCTTGAAAACCTGACATGAAATTGCATTTAGCTTTGTATATTTTAATTATTTATTATTATCCATTCATTTACTTGTTAAATATTTTGTGAATTAATTCTTTCTTTAAATGCAGTAATCCATCCCTATGGTTTAGCGGGCTGTAGGGCTGCTAACCCTAAAAATTTTAGTGCCTGTGAGAGGATTTTAACCATGCTAAGAATAAAATTCTGGGGTACAATCAATATTGAGATTTTTTGGCATGAAAATGCAAATATTTAATGTATTGAATATTGGAACAAAATATCAGGTACCCAAGCCTCAGCATAAAAATATTGCTGCCAGCTTTCAAATACATCAGTTGAGCCCTACAAAAGACCCATGAAACAAAGACATTGTTTAATCTTGGCTGTCTAACAAGATTTTCTCCCATGTTTCCTGACTTCTGCTTCTGCAGTGCACACAGTTCCTTTTTTCACTAACATTTCAGTCCATATGGATCAATATTTGTATAGACTCCTATATTAATATTAGTTAGAACCAGTATATACCAGTATATATATACAGTGGAATTAAGTTTACTTGAGCATAAAGACTTAAATTCTTCATTACGGACCTGAAGTCCATGTAAAATTTTGTAATTGAAAGATAAACAAGTATCACAAGATGAAAATGTTAGAGTGTGGAAATGTGTATTGTGGTGTTTACAGTCACACTCTACTTCAAAGAACTCACTGTTGTAGTAATTTGTGGGCAGGGACATTTTCAGAAAACTAGCCAATCACAATGTGAGCAGGCTAACAACTCTTGTTTCAATGCCTCCACCCACAACTAAGTATCTATCCAAACCTGAAATTCTTTTTGCAATTGCTTTGCTAGTGCAAGTTACAATGCTGCTTGGGTTATATTTGCAAATTGTTAATATACTGTACATAGATATTGACTTAACTGTCCAAGATCAGAGAAATAAGATTTATAATTTATTAATAATTTATTATTAGAATTTCATTTATATCAAACTGCTAATAAACTGCTTGCAAAATGTCAATAAGATACAGTAGTAGCTGAAGTCCAGTCATATTGTTGAATTTTACAAAAGATTGACAATAATGACAAAAAGACTGTTGTAATTTACCTTGTAAATTTAGCAGTAGTGTTAGAGTGTCTCGTGTCTCTTAACTCAGTTTTTTTTTTTTTTTTTTTTTTTTTTTTTTTTTTTCCCTTTTAAAT
>OMLF01021943.1:14582-35022 GCA_900302615.1 Holocentrus rufus | reverse complement strand
ATGATTTATTGAACTGCTGTGGTTTTTCTCATACCACAAGGCGTCACACCACAACAGGTTATTTCAGCACCAGGAGCTGTCCGTATCCTATTCATGAGCATTTCAGCACCACAGTGACCTCGCCTGTCCAAGTCTGCGCCTGTATTCATTACAAAAAAAATAAAATAAAATAAAAAAATAAATAAAAATAATACTATTCAAAGAGAATTTCAAAATCAAGTGGGGAGACAAAAATGGTGGTGGGGGGGTAGTTTCAGCCCATGGGCCGGGGATTAGCAGCCCGTGGGATAAAGCATTCTTTTAAAACTGGCAATGTCTTGTGGGGAACCAACATAAAGGAAAAATGCTCATGCTAAAATGACTCACAAAGAATTACAAGTTGGGATCTTGGGCATAATCTGTATGTGCTTCACCCACCTGGTTGAAGTGTATCAGGCTTAATGAATGAATGAAATACTTCTCTGCAAAAAATGTTCCAGGTATTCACCTTTTGACAAAGTTTCTAGTTTGCTAGTACATGATGACGTAAATGTAATGTCATGGCGCAAATAGTTCTCATGCTTATCCATTCATGGGACACAAACAATGCAGCATAACACACTATAAAGTTGTGTAACACAACAAATCAGTGGGAATGACTCATGGTGCCACAATTAAACTTACATCTCATCTGTTTTTGATCTGTGTATCGATGCATTTGTAGATTCATAATTTTGTTTATGTCTAAATCATTTTGCAGCATGTGCATGCAGTGACTTTGCATAATAACATCTCTCTTTTGTTTACTTTTAACTTTGAAAAGTGATGTATTCTGACTGATCTTCCCTTAAACATTCACATCATTTTCATGTGGAATTCCTTGGTGGGTATCCAGCTGTGTTTGTGCGTCCTATATTTCTGCTTTAATTCCAGGGCTTTACGTTACATGTGCAGAGTCTGTTTGACGGTTGTTTATCCGGATTCGTCTCCCTTCTCTCCTCTGCTCCGCCCTCTTTGCCCTCCTCCACTTGTTAGTTTCCACAGCCCGTCGGGTTGCTGCAAGCTGTCTCCCTAGGGGCTTCGTCAGATTGTGTCAGGTGGACGCTTATCTAGGATGTGCATGGCTTTGTCATAATTACTCCCTTCATGAGCTCGCCACCGCCGTTATTTCACACATTAAACCCTATTAGCTGTTGCATATGTTACCATGCCTTGCCTTTATTGTGCAACTTTGAACACTGGTGCCAATTAGCTTGGTTTGTCCCTGGCATTCCTGGTGATGCTATTAAGAGTGCCTCCTCGGAATCAAGGCTCATTAGTTCATTTGTTTACCCTAGCATCATTTCTAGATTTATTATTGGCAAAAAGGTTAGTTGTTTTGTCAATTGCTTTGGCATTTTTATGATTAGTTATGAGGAGGGTTGTGCAAAACCCACAATTACATTGAACTTTGAAATGGCATATTGCAGGGCTTGTTGAAATTTACAGGTTGTTTGAAATTAATGCAAAGCAAAAGTTCTGTTTTGATGCATGATGCATGATTTCTCATGCATCATAAGTCAAATAATCAAATGAGTTCAATTACATTTCTGTCTATGAATACTACATGAAAACAATATATATATATATATAAAGAGATATTAAGTTTCTTTAACAACCTGCAGCCCACTGTCACAACAAACTGGTATACAACCACCCACACTATATGGAAATAAAGCTGTAACATCCATATTGTGGCATTACCAAGGATGCAAAGTGAGCGAAGAGTAAAAGAGAACACGCATTTGACAAATGGCACTACAAGTTGTCTCCTTATGTGGAACGGAGCATGTTAACCTCTTCTGCCTCAACAAAATCACGCAGGGCTGTGCAAGGGTCTCCTGGGAGTATGTGTCCTCCTTTGGCATGCTATGCAGTCCTTCGCTGACATACTGATACTTTCTTCCCATTGATCATATGCTGGAAGCAGGGCATTGCTCCGGTTTCATCATGCTTGCCAGACCATGCTCACTGGCTAACCTATCCCAGGTCATTATACTGTAACGCTGGCATTGGGACTTTTTTAAGGCCGCAACTCTACCCTGGGGGAACTTGCTTTCCATTTGCAAGTCTGAAAAGTGGCACGAGAACTTTGCCTTGTTATTACCATGTTATACTTGTGTGTAGCCCACTGCTCGGGGTGAATGTATGAAATTAATAAATTTTTTGCTGCACAGTCTCACAACATTTTTTGAAATGAACTTTGAAAGACAGATAGCATCATTTGTATATAAATTGTGTGAACGTTACTGGACTGTGAATTGGATTATGGACAACACCACAAATAGGACATCCCTTCTATACCTGTTCGCTAACGGGTAACTTTAGACACCTAAAACAACAACATAATTGACCTGACCTTGGCTGTATGAGAAAAACTTAAGCACAAAGTTAAAACTTCACTCACAGTACTGCTTGGCTTGAGTTTTGAATTGAAACTAGTTTCATTAGAGTATAATGTGTGTTTGAAATAAAGTCATCTGTCTAGTGCTAGACAGAAGGATACATGTGTTCAGAGGAAGGATACATGTGTTTAGCGGCTATAGTTCCTACCATCTAACTTCTCCTAAAATGACATTTTTTTTAAAAATCCCAAGACGTGTATTTCAAACACACAAGGCACAATGTGTAAGTAAGACAGCTTTGGAGTGGCTGTAATGTTTATTTTTTCAAGCTAATGAGTCCTGTAGACATTAAGTCTTTATGCTAAGCTAACATAAAATGCTACCCATAGGAACTGAACCAGTGGATGTACAGAGGTGAAAATGGTATCAAACAGATTGTCTCAGTCTGGGTAAGTCATGAAAGGGGTACTTTGCCCAAAACTTGGAGTATTCCTTTAAAGGCAGATCTAATGCAGTTTTAACATTAAAGGTGTGCTATGCATAGTTGTGCGTTGATTTGGGGTAGGAACTGTTTAGACTCAACTAACAAAAAACTTGGAGCAGACATAACTTACCAGTCAGGCAATCAACCATCAAATTTGGTGTTTTTTTGTCAACTGAGTCTAAAGGGTCCTCACTTCAACGCAGTTTTACGTAGAGTTCCTTTAAACTTCCTTTTGTAATGTGCAAGCAGACATGGATTGAGGTCACCAAAATTACATGTCGTATTGAATAAATTGTGTCAGTGTCAGGAAATTCTCTGGAGGTTAGTGTGGGGTTTTAGTGTCATTTTGAGGGCGTGTGTCAGTGACATTGGGAACCCTGTAAATGATTGCCAATAGTGTTTTGTCTTTCTGAGTTACCAATCTGAAAAAGCATGAATCCCTGTTGCAGGATTATGATGAAACAAAAGTGGACTGATAAGTCAGACCTCTGTTGTAAATTCTGTGACTCCAGTTAACATACTCCATATTGCCAAGGAGGTTGATTCTCACTGTGATAGAGTGAAATGCAAAAAGCCTGAATTGAAAATAAGATATAAAGATGATGTTCATGGGTTTCCTGAGCCACCATCTCATTACAAGGCAAAAAAAAAAAAAAAGAAAGAATAAGAATAATAATTGTCTACAGTCTGTCCAAATATTTCTGGCCAGAAGGGACCATGAACTCCAAAGGATTAGAGCTCTTTAACTGTTTGTCCAATATGGCAGAGAGTCCTCACAAACCACAGCTGAAAAGGTTTGCTTTGCACACACACTACCTGCCAATACGGCTGTTTTTTGCCAGGTTTCTCCCTTAGTTTAATCCTCTCTCTCACTTTGCTTCCTTGTCATTTCTCACCATAATCTCTTGTATTGCAGCACAGTTTGCACTTATATGTGAGTGATTTTGCCACAGCAGTTTGGACAGGTGAGTAACAGAGGTGTTCCTGTCCAGCGAGGTGCGAAGCCATGGAGCTTACTGTACCAAAATATCTACGACATTCCTGATGACTCTCCATTCCTGACTAATCAACATTCACTTGTATGAATTACATTAAGAACATATAAACATACATACAGTACTGGGGCCATGAGGGAAAAAAAAATACAGTACATATTATTTGTTGCTTATTGTCAATGTAACAAATTGCCTATTACTCATGGAGAAAAGTAAATAGTCACACTATTACATTACTTTTACATTAAACCATACAGCGTTTGTGTTAGGCTTACTTACTTGCCAATAGATATTGTAGTAGTAGTGTAAATGTAAGTGTATTAATCAAGACAAAATTCTTCATTTGAAAGAGTCAGACAAGGATTTTTGGCAGGTTTTACCCCATTCACTACATTGCATGTAGACTTTACATTACTATCAACCATTTTTCCATAGCATGACCATTTCCAAACCACACTTTCCTACAACTCAGGCAGCTGTTTTTATGATGGACTTTTATTTATTTATTTATTCATTTATTTAAATTTCATAATTTACTTTTTTTTAATGAAACTTGTTGGGAAGGTTGGTCATGGGCCAGTGAAGATATGATTAACTTTTCAGGCCAATCAGCCCCAAGTGGGTTAGGAAATGGGTGGGACTTTGGTCAAGGGTCAACTGGCCAACCACACTGGTTGGCTGAACGTGTCCCATAACAACATAATTACAGGAAGGAGACGGGGTTAAATGCAAACATGGCTGTACATTTTCAAACTCACCCACGTAATATTGTGAACCACATCGCTGAGGTTGGTCATCGTGAGTTTGAAACATTTGAAACATGCTTGAGATATGTAATCCATTGAAAAATGCAGGTTCTCTGGTGTATTCACATGCTGGCAGGACTGTAGTGAGAATTTACTATGTTGTTGGCTCATTCATTCAGTTCTGATTATTTTTTATATGACTTGAAGGCAGGGTAAGACAACGGTAATCTTTCAATATGCATTGTGCCAATAAAGTGCTTACAATGTAATGCAATCACCGACCAATCTGTTACATCAGTAACTGGACTGTGATTACCGAAACTGGAACGGTAATGTCTTATGCCTTTATGCTATCACAAGACAAAGTAATGTGATTACGATAATGCTTTACCAAGTAATGCATTACCCCCAACACTCTAAACATATTAACACGTAAGCATCATCTAGAATTTGCATAAGGTTAAAACGTTGTGGTTAGCAAAGCAATTCCTTTTCTTCTTTCCTCTATATGTTCCACTACTGTTTCGATTTTTCATGACTGGAGGAAGATGGAAATCACCTGTCTGGAAGCCAGAGAAGAAAAAGATATCACACACCAAAAAAACACTACAACTACAATCACCAAGAGTTTGATTTTCAACATTATCATGGGAACTCTGTCCTTACCAAATTATGGTAGGTAATTAGTGTTGGAATTTTTACTTTACAAATTACAGACATGGAAGATTTGCTAACAATCTTGACAATTATTACAAATCACTGGACATCCCCAGGTAATATTAATAGCTGTGTGAATAGGGCTTTAAAGTAGAATAACTATCAAGATATGATGTACAAGGGAAGGTCTGCTATTAGATTTAGTTTCTGTGTGTGTGTGTGTGTGTGTGTGTGTGTGTGTGTGTGTGTGTGTGTGTGTGAGTGTGTGCATGCACGCATGTTGTGGGAGGAATTGCAGTGCCGCACAATCTTGGGGGCTCCAGGTTTCCTCTGCCCTAACACATTATGCTTGCAGTTTCTGAATATCAATTTAGATTTATAAATATTAATAATAAGTAACAATGGATGGTAGCATGTATGATGTACAAGGTTTTTTGACCCTTAGAGAGAAGTGAGATTCTGAGGTTTAAAAGCTACAGTGTGTGTGGGGCTACAGTCTGCATTGGGAGAGGAAATGGAAATTGGCAGGGGCAGAATTGACTAATTAAATGGACTTGCATTACTTCTATTCCTTTGTATTCAGGAAGGCAGTAATCTTGTTTTTGCTTATTAGGTACATTTTGATTTAAAGCTGCACTGTGCAAGATCTTTATGTCAAAATACACTTATCTTGTCTTATCTTCAGCTGAATCCACATATTTACTAAGACAGGCATCTGTGCGTGTCTGTGTCCAGTTTAGCAATTGCTCAGGCTGTTTGCAAGGCCTTAAAATGTCTTAAAAAGTCTTAAAATGTCTTAAACTCAGTTTTAATGTACCTGGAATTAAATTTAAATGAGGTGAAGGTGCATTTAGTCACTATGGTGCTGGCCTCTGGAACAAACTGCCTGTTGACCTGAGATCTGCTGCAACTGTATCTTCTTTTAAAAGTAGTCTTAAAACATTGCTTTTCTCTCAGGCTTTTAGTAGTTTGTGTGTGTGTGTGTGTGTGTGTGTGTGTGTGTGTGTGTGTGTGTACACACATGTACGTGAGTGGTTTTGTCTACTTTCTGGGTCACAAATCAGACTTAAGACAAGTTAATTGGGGACACTTGTCCAACTGGGGACAAAAATCGGTGTCCCCAGTTAGAAAAAGGTTGACTTTGGGGTCAAAGGTTAAGGTTAGGGTTAAGCTGGTAGTGGTTCTGGTTAAGGTTAAGCTAAGTCTCTAGGAAATTAATGTAAGTCTATGTAATGTCCCCTAAAGTGACATAAGTATGTGTGTGTCTGTTTGTGTGTGTATAAGTGTGTGTGTGTGTGAGTGCTGTAGGAATCGGATGAAGTTTCTAAAAAGCTATATTTCATGTATGTGTGTGTGTATGTATTTGTTGTTTTACATTTTCTACTGTAAAGTACACTGAGCATACCTGTGTATTAAATGTGCTTTACAAATAAAATTGAATTGAATTGAACAGAATATTAATTCATAGAATCATCTAGTTTATAACCCAACCTATTTTTACCTAATACATAATATCTGCACTGGACCAAATAGTATTTAACTTTTTGTTGTGATCAGGGTTTGAGTTATAATCTGAGCTTTGTGGTGGTCTCTAAAATAACTAACGTAAGTGACAGAGATAAATGAATGAATGACTGACTGAATGAATAAATAAATAATGTGTGCTTTCCAAGTGTGTGTGTGTGTGTGTGTGAGAGAGAGAGAGAGAGAGAGAGAGAGAGAGAGAGAGAGAGAGAGAGAGAGAGTTCACAGCGCCTTATGTTGTCCAAAAATTTTACACACAGCAACAATTGCATGGTAATTTTATACTAACGTTACTCTACTACAAAAGTAATATTGGCTGATTCTGGCACATTGGTTTGAATGTTCGCGACCCCTGCGTTGCTCTCAACAGGCATAGCTGGCGTAATACACCATTGTGGCTTGGTGGTGAAGTACAGCCTTCATCCACGAGAAAATATAGTAGCTTTAGGTCTTTTGGAAAATACATTTCTTTTAGCCTATTTATCTCGATAATAATTATTGTGTTAAAAAGAAATTCATTACTTGTGATTAAAACAATGGTTGTTGTTATTGTATTATTAGTGACCCCCACAGATGTATGAATTTAGATTCTTCAAGGGAGCCCAGACCCATCCTTATAGGAGCTCAGGTCCCATTGGCTCCCACATAACTTGAACACTGATTGCAATGCTTATTTGAATAAGAAGAATATTATTTGTCCAAATAATAACAATAATAATAATAATAATAATGATAAAATAAGATTGAAAAAAAAACAAGGAACTTTCATGTTGTGTTGAATATATTCTCTAGCTCACTTGACCACCTCCACTCGCTCTCTGCATTCACTCTCTAGCTCAGCAGCTCTAAAACTATATAGAAAAACCAATCTTCTCAGTGATGGTCTCGTTTGCTTAGGTAGGTCATATAGAGGCATTAGTATTAAACTGAGTCTGTTTCCTGATCAGCGAAAACGTCCTTGTAGTAGCTTTAAATTTTGTTAAAATTTGTCTTAAAAGAACATTAAATTTAACACTCTACCTGTAGACACCGTGTTGATTCACTATTACTGTAGCTGTCATGCAAATGAGGTCAGCCGCAATTCATTTGCAAAGCAATTAAAATATCAGAGGTGCTGTCAAGTCTTGGGATTGTGCAAACGGGAACAGTACACTCATACTACTCACATTATTAAATTTTGCATTATAACGCAGGCTGATAGATAAAGCACACTCTAGTTGTGGTGCTGAACAGACAGCGGCAGGAATACAGGCTTATATATCTTTATCCTAACAATCACCTACAGTCTTGGTCATTGTTTGGCATCATCTCATGCAGCCTGCTGTAGTTATGAATGAATCACTGTGGTTGATGTTTAGCAAGCAAAAGAAATCAGCTTGGGCAGTGCTGAGGTTGTCCGCTGCCTGTCGGAAATGGATATGTTGTCCCTGTTGCATTGCCTTTAGCAGCCCAGACAGCGTGAGAGTGATTGTGACGTCCCTGCTGTACATGTCGGCGTCCTCCCCTGAAAAGACTATGAGGCCAAGAAATGAAGGGTTGTGAAAAGTTTGGGCATCCAGGGATGGTATGTGCCTCTTTGTCTGTAAGTTCAGCCTTTTTTTCTTCCTACAATCTCAGTGCAATACAATACAGTTCATGATAACATACTGTAAGTGTTGGCAAATTAATGGTATATCTACCCTGAAATGCAGTAACACTTAAACATGTGTATTGCCAATATGCATTTGAGGACCCATTTTGTTGTTTCATAATGTGTTTTTCCATTTTCTATTTGTAGAAGAGAAGATACCAATTTCTACTGTTACGACATGGCTCAGGGAAGTAACATGAACAACGAACAACAGAACTAAATAAAACAAGCCGGTTTATTAACTACAACAAAACAACATAGAACAAAGAACAAATGGAGGTGGTGTGGTGGTGACGCTGCTGCTGCAGTGTCTGCTGGCTGAGAGAGCGTATGGAGGTGGAGGAAGGGCCTTTTATAGAGCACTCAGGTGCTGCTGATTGGTTGCAGCTTCCTGAAACACAAAAGACAGGTAACATGTAACACATACGCTGCTCTTTACGGGAGGTTTAGGAAGCACAGCGAGTAATTTTCTGAATTAATTGTATCCTCTCTCTTTTTTTTTTATTGCATTGCGTGGCTACAGATTAGCTAGATATTTTGAGTATCAGGGAAGGTGGAATGCCACTGTTTACTATGCTTATCATGATTGCATATAACGGTACAGTCGATGACTGGACTACTGTGTGTTGAGAAACAAGGTATGATAAGTTAGTTCAGTAATACCTCTGGTGTAATTGAACAGTCTGGTAGCTTCAGGTAACGTTACTTAAGGTTAGCTAGAAGTCATTCTGCCTGGCAGACAGGCCACTGACCATGGGCAGAGTTAATCTGTTGCTAATGTTAGATGGTCTCAGCCAAGTTATGTTCAGATAACGTAATAAACACAAGGTCTCGTGTTCCCTGTGATTGAGATAGCTAGCTAACGTAACCGAACCCAAAGATCTTTAGAGTATAGTATAAAAAGGTCTCTGCCGAACCCTGTGGATCAGGATCGCATCAATGATAGGTTAGCATGATGGCTAAAAATGCTTTAAGTTAACGTTAGGCAGCTAACGTTAGCTAACTTAATAATCCACGATACTGCACTTGTTGCTAAATCAAACAAAGTCAGGGTTGAATTGAGAGTTCAACATTTATACTCACATTAGATGAATAAATCAGACCTCTTACCTTACAGTAAAGTTACTATATCCGATGTGGATAACACTAGCACCTTAAGTCGTGGACTCGTGGCTACGAGCAGAGACAGCCACTTGCGGACTGCGCCGGGGCTCGTTCATGTGGACAAGACAGGAGTAAACTGTGTATGTGTGAAACAAAAATCACACTGCGCATGTCCGCAAGTAATTGCAAGCAGGAAGTAAAAAGGCTTCAATTGGTCGTATGCGCCAATGAGCAGGATTCCATTCGAATGAATGAGGCGGCCATGCTGGATTCGTATCTAGTTCTATTTACATATCTGTGGCCAGGATGCACACTATTGCCACACTACATCACAAAATATTTGGAATGCACTGAGCATCATGTAAAACAATTATTGGAGTGGAGACAATTCTTCTAACTTAAAGTATATTCCAGATAGCCAGTCTTTAAATATATTTTCAAATTAATTAAGATAACTCCAATTCATAATTCATACCACATTTTATTGGTGTGATGAGGTTTTTTCTATCAGGATATTTTTGCTTATATTTTGCAAGGAACTGGAACTTAACCAATGAGACCAAAGTGAGAACAAAAGCACATCAATGGGCCTCCTGTCTGGAGCAGCATTCATGTTTATTTGATCAGATTTTTTTTTATGTGTCATTAAAACTGATTTCTCACAGATATTAAATCTACTGCACACAGGACTTCCACACCAGTGCAACATTCCAAAATTAATTTTGGTGGTGTGGTGTAATTACTATAAACAACGGCCCATCGCTACGAGAAACAACAGCCTCGAAACATCAAAAAGGGAAGAGCCAATTATATTCAGAACAAAGAATTTCATCATTTCTGGTATTTCACATCGCACATTTTTTCAGACACGACAGCCTTTCAAATAGTTTGAAATGGAACTTCATTTCACACACTTGATTTCAAACTTTGAAGATAAGTTCATCCAAGGTTTGTCCAGACCAGATATTGACTCTGCTTTTACCTGAAGCATTTAACAGTGCCGATAGATCCTCTATGAATATAAACATGAAACTCAAACATGAATTGCAACATCTACTTCAGGTACTGGTAATATGGGTTTCGTAGCCTGCGGGCATTGGCTGCTCATCAAAGGTACATGGCCTAAAGCACAATTGTTATTGACAGGTGTCATTAAAAAAAAAAAAAAAGAAAAAAAGAAAGAAATCTCCTCAAAGGCCGGTCAGAGAGTGATGCCTAAGAAGCTAAGAGATTGTATATCTACAACGCTTCTCACTTTGTCCTCACAGCGCGTTTGTGATTTCAACCTTGGGCTATCGCCGCTGCTGAGCTCTGTGAAGGCAGCAGCACTGTGGTTTTGAGATCAGAGATTGATCAAACCGATTAAGGGCTATAGATGAAGGGACACTTCACCAAAAAAAACAAAAAAACAATGCTGATTCATTATATTTTCCCACTCAGTCTCGCACATATCTCTAAATTATAGACAACAGCTGATGCCTTGTAGATTTCATAGTGCTGAGTGTGGAGCAGATGTCCAATAAACAAAAGAGGACAAGATAAGGGAAGTCTTTACAATGCTCAAAGAGAACCACATCGCCATATGAACTGTAACACTGCCCAGAGCTTTCTTAGCCCCTGCAAGGCTGATTTATTTGGCCACAGTCTAATAAAAAACAATGTGTGATGTCCAATGTGGAATAGACCCATTTCATTCTTATGATAGAGCTCTCACTGCAGTGAAAAGCATGACGACACCGTGATTTATTATTTATTTGAGATGTGAACGTAGCTACCGAAAACAGAGGATGGGCCAAAAATTTCATTCCTTTATGCGTTATTGTTGGCAGTTATAATAGGGCTTTTTTTCATTGACACTTCATCAGGAGCTTGTTGACTACATTGTGCAAGGACAACGCCTTGTGCATTTGCAAATGCTTTCAAGTCATTTCCTTATATATGAGGCTGCTGAATGAGAAGCATTCATAAATATAAATGCTTATTTTATCAAACTAATGCATATCAAACCAGTGTTATACTTTGCTGTGCTCATAACAAAGAGGGCTGACTTGTTCATTTCATTTTATAGGCACTCAGTTCAACAGTTGAAATTAAAAAGATCTTTCCAGCACCTTTGCATCTTGTCCCTTTGCAAACCGCTGCCAGTGGCAGTAAAAACCTTGATAAGTACTTTTCTGGAGGACTTTTTGGGAATTTACAGAGCATTAAGCTTTTTCTACAGATTGCTGTATAGTGATTATAATAATGTGGAAACTAGGAAAATTACTGAGAATGGTTTCTTGCGTTGCATAAATAGAGAATGAGTCATTATTAGGCCATTTAACAAGCACCCAACATGTTTGGAAAATCCCAAAGAGCTCTGAAAAGTAAAGCTTTTCCTCTTCTGTACACAAGACCAAACCATTGTAATTAAATATTCAATTAACTCCCAACCATTGTCCAAATACATATTATCAGACCTTATTACAAAATATTATGCACTGGCTCTGTTTAATATTAGAGTGAGATTGGCTGGGAGGTAGGCTTCTTTTCAAGAAATACACAGCCAAAATGCACAGCCTGGGTGCATGGCTTTGAAGCAATACTGATAAAGTATAATCACTTTTCTGAATTAATATTCTCAGCAATTTCCATTCATACGAACTGATTTTATGTTACTTGCCTCGCCCTCACTCTCTGCAGGCTGTTGGACAAACATTACTCAGTTTGCAACTGTACATTATGTTATCAGTGTTACTGTCATGAATGTCTTGGCTGGTTTTCAAGATGGCAATCATTCTTTGCAGGACATGATAAGCTGGAAGACTGGGAGGAAACATGGGAACAGTTGAGCTGTTTATGGCCAGAATGTCCATGCGGTTCTTCTTTTATGATCTGTAGTCAAATCAGTAACAGTTACTGAAAATAAATGATTCAGACAGAGAATCGGAGGGAATACATCATGTGATTTTCATGTACATATGCAATTATTTTTGCTAGGGTGGTTTAAAGGAATACCCCAACATTTTGGACAGAATATCCTTTTCTCCAGCTTACCCAGAATGCTTTGATACCATTTTCCCCTATGTACGTTCACTTGAAGCCTACAGGAGTTATTAGCCTAGTAGCCTGTCAAAGTGAAAAATAAACCTTAGAACAACTCCGAAGCAATGTATCATGTGTATCTGGAATACACATGATCTCAGACTTTTTAAATTTTATTTTATTTTTTTAATGAGAGTTGTTTTAGGAGAAGTTAGATGGTTGGAACTACTACCGATGAACACATATGTTTCATGCATCAAGTTCCTACCATCTAACTTCTCCTAAAATGACTCATGTTAAAAAAAAAAAAAAAAGATGTATATTGCAAATACATGATACATTGTGTAAATAAGAGCTGTGGAGTTGCTGTAAGGGTAATTACTTCACTTTGACGGAGCTAGGCTCATGACTCCTGTATACTTCAAGTCTTTATGCTAAACTAACACAAAATGCTACCCATAGGACGTACAGAGTTGAAAATGGTCTCCAACATCTTGTCTCAGTCTGAGTAAGTTGGAAAAAAGGTATTTTGCCCAAAACGT
Source organism: Holocentrus rufus (assembly GCA_900302615.1). Classification (NCBI taxonomy): domain Eukaryota; kingdom Metazoa; phylum Chordata; class Actinopteri; order Holocentriformes; family Holocentridae; genus Holocentrus; species Holocentrus rufus. The sequence continues at coordinate 21,953 of OMLF01021943.1, read as the reverse complement.
TTAAGTATTCCTTGAAGGAAGTTTGGTTTTTCAACAAAAGGCACACTCTCAGACTGCAGTGTTGCTCTGACACTGACAGAACAATGGCACATTGATTTCTCAACGCAACAGTAGAGATGCTCCTCATTCTTTTCACATTCTCTGTGCCTGTGTTGTGTTGTAGTAGAGAGAAGACAGCACAGCTCCATTTGCTACATCAGAGGGAACTACATCAGTCTTCTGTTGATGCTGCCACAAGGATTATTACTAGGGGAACAATTTCCCCAAAAGGACTCATGCTGTTTTCCCATAAGGAAGATAATGGATGCAAGCAAAACGGCAGGAATATTTCATTCCTGCTGCATACAGACATATATACAGCAAACCAGTCTGCCCGTTAGTCTGCTCGTAGCCTGGGACAGGTGGCATATCCCTTCAAGTTTGACTGCCACATGAGTGCAATGAAGCACTAAGTGTAATCCTTTTCTGGAGAAGGGCAGGGTTCTCTGTCATACTGCTCTGACTTCAGCCTCCCGAAGGAATTAATCCCAAAAGGCCCATAAATTGAGGGGAATGGAGACTCAGGCATTTTCAATTGCACTTCTCGTCTAAGGATGGACAGTAAAGAATAGCTGGCAAGTGGCTCTCATTTGTTTGTCTTAACGATCACTGCAAGGCTGTTGATTTGATTAACACAGTCGTTCAGATTCCAGTTATTTCTCTTCAATTAAAATGCTTTCTAAGATAGTACACAGTGGTTAAAGGCAGGAGAGATAAAAGAGAGACGTGGCACCTGGTAAGTTCATGAGTCATATTGAAGCCTGAGACATGATTGTGCTTATTGTGTTCAGTGTCTTTGCTTTTGTTTTTCTTCCTTTCCAGAAAAAAAATAGCATACCTTTAATTTAAAGGTCCGACATTTGGCATTTTAATGTCAATGTATCATTACCATTAGTGTAATTACTGTAATCAAACAAGACTGCTGCTGAAAAGGGTGGCAGCCTCTGCACTGCATTTTACACAACCAGGTTGCTTTTGGTGGGAAATCTGTTGTGTTGCTTTACAGTACAAAACAGGAAGAGGGCGCTGTTCTTCTAGTGCAGATGAAGCAAAAGTTTGACAATTTCAGATGGTTGAAAGTGTCACAGTTCAGCTCGGCCTCCCAGTAATTTTCCACTCTCCCTCCCCCTGCTCCACTCCACCGATCAGCCACGCCCACCTCATCAGGCTAACTCCACTCACCTGTTAGCACAGTTCCAGCTTATTGCCAATCAGTCCGGTATATAAGCCTCACCAAACGCTCCTGTCATTGCCAGATTGTTCTACTGCATTTATGTGAGACTTTCCAGCACTCTTTGCCTGCCTAATCTCCCTTTGCCGACTCTACCTGTTCCGGACTTGCTCTCCTCGCCTGCTTCCTGGGCTTTGGTTTGTTCTACCGGCTTGGACTCCTCCACCTGGCTCCGGTGCTTCTCCTGTCTGCTCCCCATCGGCACCTCCACTTCTGTGGTCTGCTCTCTTGGTCTTGATTCTCCTGCCTGTCCCTGACTTCGCCGCTGCCCACTCCTTGTCGGTTCCTCTGCACTGTCGGCTGGTTCGTCAGACTAGACTCCTAGCTTAGGCTACAGCTCACACAGTAAGCTCCTTCCCTTTTCTTCTGGGCGGCTAAAAGACTGAACTGTAGAGTCCGAGGGCTCAGCATTCCCCTCCCGGTTACGCGGCGGGGCTCGGCTGCCTCCATTCCCTGAGCCAATACCACAGACTGTGTATGGCCGTGTAGCCTGAAGACTGAACTGTGTGCTGCATTTATCCACCCTGCTCTGCATTATGTGTGCTTGAAAATAGTTGTTACCGAGCTGTTATGTACTGCATTTGGGTCCTAACCACACCCTTAGAGTGAAAAATAAACGGAAAAATCACTTCCAATTTGTTTATCCTCTTTACAGGGGGCAAAAAGCAACAGGGTTTATGGGAAATATAGTCTTAACCAAATGCTAGGACTGGTGTGAAATAGAGGCTTTCAATCATCTTGACCATGGTCTCATTTATTTAATAACATCAAGATAACATTCTTCAATTTGAACCTGATGTTCCGATGGTTAAAAATCAGTAGTGCAGTGGAGGTAACTCAACGTTTTGGGCAAAATACCCCTTTTCTGACTTACCCAGACTGGGACAAGATGTTCAAAAGATGTCTACAGCAGTCATCAGTCAAATAAACCTTACAGCAACTCCAAAGCTGTCCACATGATACATTGTGTGAATGAGACAGCTTTGGAGCTGCTTTAAAGCTGCTGTAGGTAACTTTCTAGAGTGAGTGGAACTTTGTCAGAAACTTAAACTCCAAGCTCAAACAGCACCCACCTGAGATTCAGTACCTTCTCCAAGTGCTTCCTACCATGTACATGCTTGTGTACGCTCGTGCTTGTGCCTTAGTTGCCGATGCGATGGGGATTATGAAGGTCTTTGGTCATGGACCTGTGGTGGAAGACTTTCTGGTCTTGGTGTGACAGGTCATTCCTACAGCTCAATGGGCCTCATTCACCAACCGTTCTTACAAAGAAATTTCTTCTTAAAACCCACTTACGCACTTCTCACGAAGATTCTGACATTCACCAATGTTTTATTTGGGATTCGTTCTTAGGTAAGAACAGAATCTACGCACACTCAAGAGCACACTTGCACACATTTGAGTGCTGAAATGCTTGTGCAAAATAACTGATTGTTGCCTTTTCTTCAATTCTACAGATGGGATTTAAATTACAATATCTATATCAGTTCTAATAATTTGTCCTTTTAAAATAAACACTACACTAACACTGCAATTATCTAAATGCTCAGTCGATGGCACACCTGAGAGCGCTGTCTCTCCAATAATGGCCCCTATGCAGTGGTCCAGCTCCGACAACTCTAGGCAAGCCTGTCCCCCTCCAGTGGTCAGCGTCTCTTCTGCATTTTTTTTTTTTTTGCCTCAGATTTGAGATAAAGCCATTTTTTCTTTACTTCATCAATTGAACGCGATTCTCATGATACAACATTCACTGAATGAGCAACAGCATTCCATGCATTTTTCTTTCCTGTTCCCTTATATCCACTGCTGACAGTACGAAATATAATGGCTTGTTCTTTACTTCCTGCAGCACTACCTCTACTTCAGAACTACTGAAGTTCTTTTACGTTTGAAGTCCGATGCTCCACCCTCTTTAGACTTGCGTTTGGGCATTCTTGACTTATCTTAAGTTGACCAATTTCTGTGTGAAATTTCTTTGTGCATACAGCCCTGCAGTGTCATGCCCTTTTATGGGGATTGGCAGGGCGTTTACCGATGCTAATGAGGATAAACTGGCACGCGCTTGCAATTTACAAAGTCAGTGGGATTCATCAATACAAGAACACAGGTGCGAACAATTCTGGCAGTTTAAGAACACATCATGAATCCGACGTAGACTTTTCTTTTCTTAGGACCTTGCTCAAGAACAAATTTAAGAAAAAACTTAGGAAGATATTGGTGAATGAGGCCCATTGTGCCCAATACATTAGACATGTTTATTGATTTTTAGGAGGTGAACACCTACTCCTGTAGACACTGTCATCAAAGACAAACACATTGATTACAGACACCTGTTAAGTATCTTGGTATAATAGACAGTAAACTGTGCTTTGAGGAGAACACTCTTGCTATCTGCAAGAAGCGGCAGCAGAGACTTTTTTTCCTGAGGAAAATGAACATGTCAGTTGTAGGATCATGACTCTGTTCTTACAGGAGTTTCACTGGGTCTGTTTTATTCTTCTGCTTGGTCTCCTGGTTTGAAAATCTGAATGTAAGTAAATGGAAACAGACTGATCTAGATCTATAATAAGCATGTGGATAGGAAAGCTCGAGCTATACTTGACTGTCCAGGTCACCCATGACAGACAGCCTTCAAGTTTCTGCCTTTGGGACGCTGTCTCAGAATTCTTTACATGAGAACAAATAGAATGAGAAACTCATTTGTTCCAGCAGGCATATATCTGCTAAATTTGCCCTTGGTAGTTTGGTAACATTTTGCTGTATTGTCACTTTGTTAATGTGTTGGGATTTATTATAATCATATTGTGTTTTAACACCTGGCTACAGATGTCCTAGGAGACATAAAGTTTTAATGTTGATTATTCCTGTTAATCCAAACACATCACTCATGTCACTTCAATATTAAGTTAAATTGATTGCTGTTCCCTATAAACACACTCCTTGGATTTGGGATTAAGAGGACACATTTTTCTCCTCCAAATGAAAGGCAGTGAGCGTTGCTAATAACATGGAGAACAAGAGCTCAAATGGTGTGAGGAGTGTTACATCATTCTGGTTGCCATGCGAACATCTAATTAGAGTTAGCCAGCTAAACTGGAGTGAAAAAAACGGGGTAAAGTGATTGAAAATAAACAGGCATGAGAAAATTAGCATTGCTTTTGCTTGAAGATGTAGTTGATGTAGTGTGCAACTTGTCTGTAGTTGATGCATGTTAAACTTGAAGCAAGCAAAGCAGTGCTTCATAATGTACAGCATCCAGAAGTACATATATTTGGAGAAGATCTGTCTCCACACAACCACGGAGAATAACAGAAAACAAGTGCAGATGTGTGCGAAATGTGGAAATCTCCACCAAAATCGAATAAAGAGCTCATTACCTCAAGGTTGTCCTGTACACCAAATTTCATGAAAATGCATTCAGAAGTTTTATAAAGATCCTACTTGCAGACAGATGCTCACTGCATTATTTCCTTACTTAATTTTTGCCAATTGATGCCAGTGATTTGTGTGCTTCAGACTTTCCCTCTATTTCTGCTGTAAATTTACAGTTTCAATAAATGCTTCCAATTAATGTCCTCGCCTAAGTCGACCTCTCAACGATGAACTTTCCTGCTGTGCTTTACATTTATAATCTTCTTTACTTTCTTAGTAAAGAAGATTGAAGAGACTGAATTGAAGGAATTGCTGAATAGGTAAATACAGGGTGTTTTTAACAATTCAATTTTTATGGCTAATTGGGGAGTCTGACGGAGTGTGTGTGTATAGTAAATTTGTACCACTCTTTGTGATTCTGACAAGTAACCTGCATACTTTGTGGTGCATGCCGCATTTTATAACGCTCAGAATAAATGAGTGTATGCATATGTAACAGGGGAGATTTCAACCATTAAACTGTATATTCTCTCTAGGCACAGTTCATGACACCACCATTAATAGTGTTATTTATACAGGCTGAGAGCAGGAGCAGCCAAAGTCTCTTTGCAATGTTGTGTTATGTTGATGGTTGCCTTAACAGCTATATTCCAGTTATTGTAATTTCAGTGTATTTTCATATAGTGGTGATGGAGTTATTGCTTGGACAGTGCATTAGCATCTAGTGGGATTCAAACTTAGAGGTATCCATCTATCCATCCATTCATCCATCCATTCATCCATCCACCCATCATACTTGCTCAGTCAACAGTAACCTTACAAATACATAGTTCGAATTACATATAAATAAATACAATTGCATTGTCTTGCGCCAGTGATCTTGCAACATTGATCCTGTATTACAAATCATTCATCAAAAAATACTTTTTAAACTCTGCTTTGCCTTGTCCTAATTTAATTTATTCTTCATGTTCTCTGTACGCATGTAAAGGAAAAATATGCTTTGTGTGATGCTGTTCAAAGGAACAGCCATTGGTAATGCACCTTAGATTTCAGGAGCCATTGTGCTGTTTGGTGGTTTATAATGTAGATAGCGCAGCACTTTCATGATATTTATAGTGCAACTTCAATGGAGTTTGGTTTTGATCCCTCAGAATCAAACAGTGAGAGCTTCTTCCTAAACTTGGTTTTGCACTAAAGTTCAACAATCATAAAGGAAGAAATCCACTGTAGAAGAGACAGAGATATCGTCTGACAGTCACCTCAATAGACCACAGTGCAATGCAGCCACAAGACATGTTGAGTGAGGGGCACTTGCTAACTTTATTTACATGCTCATACGCCCAACACTTATTGAAAGCAACAACTCACACCCCTTCTCTGGGGATTCTTGAAAGAGCCTCTGAGAAATGTAGGAAATCACCAGCTGAAGCCAAAGTTGTCAAGGCAGATTGGAGAAAAGTGGTACAACCGTAGGATTAGAATAGGTCTTTGGTTCACAGCCAGTCAGAGTACTTCCAAGTGACTCCCCTTGGCATGGGAACAGCTGTATGCATGACTGATGTCACCAAGTTCATTTATATTTTTGTTCATCTTTGACATATGTAGATTTCTTCCATTACCAATATTGTTTAATGCTAGTTTTGTCACAACAGTAATGTCAATTAAAATGTTCAATCGGTTCACCAAAGATGGCTGTCAGTTGGTCTATCAGCAGCTGTAGAATCCCCTATATTACATTTCTATGGGCACAACAAAAAGTTTAACTACATTCCAAATTCATATCTACGTTTCCCTGCAGTATGACATGTTGCATAGTTAATCATTTTCAAGCCAAGCGCATGCAATTTGACTTTTTATTTTTGTTATAACCATGAAGAAGGAGAGAGTTACTTCTACAGCTATTAATAATAATAAATATAGCAGCAAGCGTCAATTAATGGAGCTCAAGGCTGGAAGGTAGTCCTAAAGACTGAATGCTGCCTAACACCTTGGGATTTGTAATACTGTCAATTTGTCCTGGCTGTGATGCTACACATGACTTTTGCAAGTAAAATGAATGAATGATTAAATAAATAAATAAATAAATGAGAAGAAAAAAAGTTGCTATTGTAATGTTGGCCTGAAGGTGGGGGTATGGGGCAAAAGAAAATAATTACATCTTTCATGATCTGTAAGACACTGAATTTCATCCCAAATACGTCCCTGAAGTTTGGCTGCTCCCCTTGTTTTAACCCTTACTCCTGCTGTCCTCCCATTTTGTCATTTCTCTCATCAATCTCCCATTATATGACATGCATATCCAAATCAGTGGGTGTTTTATGTGAAATTTGGCCCACTGAAAATGGATATGACAAAATTTATGCTGGATTAAATCTCCCTATTTTTTCCACAACATAATTTCCCTGCTCTTAGCAGAGGGAGGAGGGCTATACACTGTTTATAAGAAGTGCTGTGATCATGAAACCTTTTTGATTTGAGGAAATGTGATACAAATTGACATGAGCTGTGCTAATTTGTTAGCAGATTTTAAAGGATTTAGCACATTAACATTATTGCCCACAGTAAAGTCATCTAATGTATTGCTGATTACTTTTGAGAAATTGAGTCACCGCCAGAGTCTGAAAAGTCACTAAAACTACTGAAAAAGTAAAAAAAAAAAAAAAAAAAAAAAAAAAGGAAAAAAATTTTAAAAAAAAAAAGAAAAAGGATTTTAAAAAAAAAAAAAA
>OMLF01021943.1:3268-14562 GCA_900302615.1 Holocentrus rufus | reverse complement strand
AAAAAAAAAAAAAAAAAAAAAAAAAAAAAAAAAAAATGGCAACAATTCTTGAAATAAGCTGAAATGGACTTGATTACCAAGAATTCATGTAACAATATATGCACACTGTGCACTTCTCTGACATAATGTCTTCTTCTTAGTGTGCTCACTCGCTGGAAACAGTTTTTGATTTTATTAAATGTTGCCTGGTGTAGCTTTACATGATTTGTAATCTGAAATTGAAATGAAAATTGTAATTATCACAGTTGCCTTAAGAATCTGCTGTCACCACTGTCTTTCATGCTTTTCTGCAGGTTGTCAATATTCCTGATTGCAATCAGACAGAATTACTTATTGAAAAGTGTGATCTGGGGCACAGAATCAAGTATTACGTCAGACTACTTTGTTACCTTCATAAAATTGTTAATCGAATTACTTTTAGATCACCGCAGCCAAAATTACTGGCTGACTGTTCCTAAACCCCAATAGAGCTGGTCCAATGCTTCAACAAATGATTTCCCCCATGTTAGCTTCTCATTCAGCTTAATTTTATTGTGCCGTTCACAGCCAATCAATATCATGTAGGCTTGTTGTCTTTTACAGGGTGAAGCACGGCTCTATAATCGCTATTGTTTCATCATCTGAGTTAAAAAATAAGCTTTTTGCCTTCCTGCCAGGCAGAGCCCAAGGATGGCCATGTCTGTTCAACAATTTACTCCAAAGCAGCATATCTGGAAATGAGTCAGTTCGCTTGCCATGACATTTGGTGAGCACATTCATGCTCCACAGAGGATGAACCCTGTCGATTTTGGTGACCTCATGACCTTTACTCTAGTGCCACCCTCAGGCCAAAATGTCAACTTTGCACACAAGATACTACGTATTTGTGATTCATGAGTATTCTTGATTGTGGTGACCCTACGACCTTTCCTCTAGCACCACCCTTAGGCCAAATATTTGACTTGTGCACAACATAGCTTGAAATGTAATGAACAGACTGCCGGCTACTTTGCAGGGCATACTGCTTCCCAGGGTACGACCCTGGTTAATTCTGGTGATGTCATGACCTTTCCTTTAGCACCACCGTCAGACCAAAACAAAAAATGTTAAATATATATCAGAATAATTTGATAAGCACATTCATGCTTCACAGAAGATGAACCCTGGCAATTTTGGAGACCTCACAACCTTTTCTTTAGCGCCACCCTTAGGCCAAAATGTCATGTTTCATATCTCAAAATCTATTGGGTAGATTGCAACAATTTGGGAAGCACATTCTTGCTACACAGAAGTTGAACCCTGTCAGCTTTGGTGACCTACAAACCTTTCCTCTAGCACCACCGTCAGGCCAAAATATACAAACCCCAGTCTCCCACTACTTGCATTCCCCCGACATGCACCAAGCCACCCAGGCACCAGCTGCGGAGGGCCCACACTTATTTTCAGACACATACAGTACATCCAACCATGAAACCTGTTAGAATACTCATAAGCCTTGCCAACTTCTGATCAATCATACGATAGAAAGAGTTCATACACTTTTATGCCGTTATGCTCGTTCTGCTGCCACGCTCTCAACATTGCCATTTTGACACGGTAGCAAGCTTTGCGCTCTGTAACACCTCACGGTATGCTGCTTTTTGAAAGGCATTTCATCTCACTGTATTAGTCTGATCCACTGTTCTTTCAAGCATTCACACTCTTGGGGAATCTATAAAATGTTGTACAACTGTTACTATGCGGTACAAAATTTTTATCACAGAGATCCTGCCGGTTGATCAAAAACTGCACTGCGGCGTACAGTACCATGGAAATTGTAGTCCTTTACCTAGCCAAGGCTGTTATGTACACAGCCTTATAACATTTTCACCCTTGTACCCAAAAATGTCTTGGAGCGGGTGCATTAGAGAAAAAACATGCAGATAATGAAGAGACCCGAGGATGATCCTAAGCGAAACAAAACGTTTTCTGTTCCAATAAAGTTCTACCTGCAAGCTGACAGTGTGCGGTAATTTTCTTCATTTTCTTGTTTTTCTGAAATTTGCCATTCACGTTTGCCATTCCCACGGCAAACTTGCCATTCAAGTTTACCAGCAGAAGAAGGAACTCTGGTCAAAATATAAGTAAAATGCACCCCCTTTTTTCCATGTGGCCGTGGCAGGGCCGGATCATAAGACCATGGGGCTTTGGGGCACAAACGTAATGTGGGCCCCCTCCGCAGTGCTCACGCTGAATGAAAATATGTTCACAAAACTGGACAGGCTCCAAAGGGATCCAACATGCTTTTGTCTTCTTACTTGAAAAATCTACTAATATTGTGGGCTAATATTACAGCAGAAATAATGGAATTACTTTGGACTGTAGATTATATAACCATATCACATCATTCCCTACACAAGCGTAGATAATACACTTTGTGCCAAAGAACTGAACCCATGAGTAAGGCTGATTATAAATATATTTCTATAAGTAGGATTACCCATCATTAATGTATACCATATTTAAAAACCAACCCACAAAGTGTTTAATAGTCAAAATTCAGTGTTTTAAATTACTTGTCAGGTACAAATCCATTGTCTTTTATTTGCATGTGGTGTCACAAGTTGTCTGAAGAGATGGTTTATGCTAGTCATTTTTCATGAAAAGTTACATATGCTTTGAACAGCTGCCCTGTGTATGACTTTATTCCAACATACTAGCACTAACCTGCAGTCATTTTCTTGGCTATGTTTGAAACAATTGGAAACCTCTCTGGGAGATTTGGCTCAAATGTGGATGGTAACAATGACATGCACCAGATATGGGAGGTAGCATATACTTTAAACTGGAAAGATTTAAAGTATGTTTTTTCAAACAAAACATCCATTTTGGGCATCCAGTTTTAGTTAATTTGTTAATTTGTGTTGTCTGTTACTTTATTGATAATATGCTTACATTAGCCTAACAGAAGAATCCAATGCATTTAAAATAACAAACAAACAAACAAAAACTTTAATCAAGGATTCTTTATTGTCATACCAACAACATATGCATGCACATGAGGTGGTACGAAATTAAGCACTGAGGCCCGGTCAAGCCAAGAAACAACACAATAAAATAAAAATAAACACAGTATTTAAATATAGAGATATAGTGTAAAAACAGTATAAAAATGTGCGATAAATAGTATTTACATTAAATATAGCTGCACAAGAACAGTCCGGTCGGCTAATTTAGCCAATATTGCATTCTACAATTAACAGAATATTCTGATAAAAGCAGAACAGAGAAAAATACCATTAATCCCCACAACATGGTGCGCTGGCAATGCATATCCAAGTATCAACTCACTTCTATTTTCTAATAATCTACAATAGATAGAATGATCTGATCAAGAACAGAATAGAAAAACGTACTAGCAACCAGCTGTGTTTGAATATAATCCATGTAGCTTTTCCATATAGCAGGCTCTGTTAGCAAGCTACTAGCTAGCAGGCCAATGGTAGCTGAATTTCAGGTATTATTGTTGATGTGTCACATTCAGTGCTGCTGTACCCAACACTGGTACACAAAATGACTTTTACTAAATTTTACTAAGTGGAACTTTTTTTTTTTTTGCAAGGGGCAAAAAAATTGTCATCTTGAACTTGGTCACGAACAAATTATTTGCCACAGATCTAGGCAGACTGAAAGGCAGAATCACAAATGGGAAACCAGAGCAGAGTAAAAGTAGTGACTTCAATTGAAGGAACAGGCAAAACCCAATCTAATACAATCTAGAACACAAAGTCAGTCCAACCAATCAAAAGTACCAAATCAACAGGCTAAAGGCTAAGCAAACTTACAGGCTAAAGGGTCATGACAGGATCAGCCAGTGAACAGAACAGACGGGAATGAAACAAGCACGGAAGCACTAGAGACAACCTGTCAGAGAACAAAGGGAAATGGACTGGTACATATACTGTGGAGCTAATGAGAGGGATGAACTAAGGGTGAGTTAGTGGGAGCATGGCAGGCAGGTGATAGGCAGACGAACAGCCGAGGCGGGCGGAAGACAGGCAGGACGGATGACATGGCGGGAAGCAGAAAGACAGATGCTATTGGCTACTATGGCTAGTTTGAACCAATTTAGCAAGTCTAGATTGTGCTTTTCAGTTATTAACAAGAGCTTCATAACATTAGCTACCAACTCTTCAATCTCTTGGCTTTTATAGCAACAAATTAGCCAGGGTAAAAAAACAAAAAACAAAAAAACAAAAGCAAACATATATTCAGAGGTTTCAAAGGACAGAGACAAAATGGGCTGCACTGTTTCCAAGAAATGGTTGCAGAACAAACACTCCCACCTGCTGTATGAGCATATGTGACAAAAAATAAAACTTTAAAAACAACATGGCTTAGCTTTGTAAGCCAAAATTTCACTTAAATCAAGGTGAGAACTGAATTTATAACCTGTGGGTTAGCGGGTAAAAGCCTGCTGATATCATCCATATGAGCAGAATCTTTTTTTCAAACAATAGATAATGCTGTAGCACACTCCTATTTGAAACCACCATTTGTTTTATGAATGGGTCCCTATTTTCAAGCTTGTGATAGCTTATCAGGGTGTCCCAATTTACATATTTCACACACGTCATATAATTGTATTGTGTAATTTTTTTTAACCATATTGTAAATACATAAAATGATGATGATGATGTTGAATCTGTCTGTACAGAGCGCCAATAAAATGTGGACACACATTGGTTTGTAACTGTTATACAATGTATCTGTAAGAGCTCAGACTATTTGTCAGTGCAACACCTCTAGGTTTTGTCTTTTGATGGAATTACAGATTACATCCTCGGTTGTGTGCTTTGAGGGAGCTGTTTGTCCACAAATTCTGATTGAACAGTCTAAGATCACAGAGAGAGAGAAAAAAAAAACATTCTGTATGTGAACTCTGTTTTCAGGTGAACTTTTGCTTTGAGATGGGAACATTGTGAATGCACCACAGGGTGGAATCTGATAGTTTTGCCAGGGTATGCTTTTGATTTCATCCTGCACCGTGTGGAGAGAACTGAGGTTTTTATTTGAAGACAGTGTTCCACCGGTCAAATGGGTTTGTTTGATTCTGTTGTGGAAGTATCAGCTTCAGTCTCTGACTGCTTAATCAAGAAATATGGAAAATTATGCACCCGTCTATCAGAAATTGTTTAAAGAGAGTTGAAACTGCATTAGGTCAAGACAGTATATATTGTAAACTTTGACTGTCATTGCTTTTGTCATCTACTTTCACAAGTAATATCTTACTTTCAGTTTGTAATAACAATAATTAAATACATTTAGTTCTGGAAGAAATGAGAGCATAAACATTTCACTCTCACAGTTTATATATAAATATTAAATATTCTCATCCTGAACATTCAGTGGCAGAAAATGACCACTGGTCAAAATATTAATATACTCTCCCGCCCCCGAAAAAAAGAAAAAGGGAAAAAAAAAAGAAAGAAAAGACAAGAAAAAAAACCCCATCACAATCACTTAAAACAATAACAAGCAGATGTGGGCTGGTTATTATACAATGCAAAATACCAAACAAATGTATTCCCATATATCAATCCCTAAAATAACAATGTGTTTGCTTAGGATGGGTTCATCAATCAATATTTGGTGGAGTGACCCTGATTCTTTATCACAGCTTTGATGGGTCTTGGCAAGCTTTCCTACCAGTCCCTCACATTCCCTGGCTGACTTTCACCCACTCCTGGAGCAAGAATTTAAACATGGAAGGAAACGGATGCCTTCAAGAGCTGTTTGGGAACCAGTCCCAGGCAAAAACACAGATAATTAAATTTATTTATTTATAAAGCTGTATAGTCCATAACAACTGAGTTATCTGCCGGGGAAATTTTTCTACACTTCCAGTGGTGTTGATTTTAAACAAGGTTATTTCCTCTGGAGTGAAGGCATGCATTTACCTCTGTTTTACATACATATAGGCAGTTATCAGGGGCTGGAATTTAAAAACAATTTTCCAGCCAGTTGGCCAATAAGCCGGCACTTGAGCAACGGCGTGCCCTAACATGCGGCGATACCCTCTAAGCTGAGAAACAAGGCCACATGCCACCTCTACTTCCTCATTATAACCCACTGGGGGAGGCTGTGTCGTCACTTATAGAGATAATGTGACAGCCCAGAACAAAAACAAAGGCTAAGCTTGAAAAACACCAGGGCGTTCTCCCCAGGGAGAGACAGGGAGTGAAGTCCTGCAGAGATACGGAGAGTACACGGTGTTATGTGTGAGAGTGAAAGGCACAGGCGATCAGATCTGAGTATCAACAATTCATCTTGGAGTTTTGCATACAGTAGCAAGGTTTATGATAAGCATCTATAATCACTTACAAAATCAAAATCAGCAGTGGAGGAAGAGATAGTTTTGAACTGCTAATTATGAACACAGCTTTGCCAACTAAGTAAATATGTAAAGCTGTAGAAACGCCATCAACACGGGCATGATTTACAGTAATGCACCACCTGCTGAAATAATAACACCCATCATTACATTAAACAAAGTGATCATGAGGTGATGATAATCACTTGACCAATTAAGGTAATTATGGTCTTATTAGTAGAACAATGTTGGTGGTTGCCACTAGGATGTCTGTGCTGCTATCCATGGTGCCAGGTGGGGATGGTTGTTTGCCACGAAGCTTTTTCCTGTAAATTTTTAAGTCAAGGCTTTCCTTTGATGTTTAATTAATGTCCCTGCATTTCATCTCACTTAATGCTTATACCTCTAAATTGGCCAAAGATAATTCATGAGAATATAAGCCTGAGGGAGCATGATGAGGGGAAACTTACAGAAGGAGAAACAGATCCCCAAAAAATAGTGATGCTAAGCAAACTGATTATGAACTCCCAGTCCATTTAAATTTGCTTTCTTTCACTGTGAAACTGTTGTCATTCACTGCAAAGGCTTTTCATATCCATTTATACAAACCAGTGTTTGATTTATGGCTCTTGGTTTATCTGCTGCCTGCAAATAGCCAAGCACTCCATAGTTGCTTTGCCTGCCATCCAACACATTGTGGCACTGGAGCTGAGTCAACAGCATGGCATAAGGAAGTAAAAGTTGCTCCTTAAGACAAATGGCATTTCGATTTTGAATGAATTTTTAACAGGTTTTACTGACATGAGTGTTAGCATTGCACATTATAAACTACTTCTGGTTAACTTTTCCTGTAACTCTGTTCTAATTTTTTAATTCTTGTATGCATGGTGTATTGTGTCATTACTCATTCGAATGATTTTTTGAGAAATCTTTTAGTACAGCTAGGACTAGCTCAGTTTTAATCAGGTGCTACTGTATATGTCATCAGAAGTAATCCAGGAAAACAAGAGAATTCTGAGGGTAGGATTAAATTAAGAAGTGGTAATAGTAATAGTGATTATCACAGAATATACTATAAGAAAGGAAAGCCGCAGTATTCTACTCTTTTATTTAAAAATCAATCAAGAAAACACTGTAGATGAAAGAGGACAAACAGCTCCTAATCACACTCATCAATAACATAGGCCTCAGAAGTCCGGTCTTCATGTGGCTCTGATTTGTTAGCATTTTTGAGACATCTGGAAGATAAAATCAATCGTCTATGAGAGAAATGAATGCAGTTTACCCATTGCCTTCAAAAGAATCTATAACATTGGACATTTGGATGTGAAAAAAGAAAGATTTTTGCTCTTTTTTTTTGGCTAACAGCTAACTGGTTAGCCACCTTTGACAATGTCACACACAGGGCATATCAAGTGGCATCTGCACAAATAGTGTAATTAGTGTAATTTTATATTGCTTTACACTTTTACCACTTTTTTACCACTGTGACCTCCGAGGCCTATTGGTTCTGTAACTGTAACCATAGATCTAGATGAGCTTGGTAATGACAATGATATTCAGCTAACTGGCTTGATACTAAAAGTAAAGAAAAGGCCCATGCATGCATAAACACCCTCATGCCATACATACCATCTAAATGAAAATGAAAGGTAAGCACACCAAGTTTATGCATTTATTAATGCTGTGTGGATTAGTTTGTGACAGGCTTGTGGATTTCTTTTCATAACTTTTACAGTATTTTCAGATCAGCATAGAGGTATGTGCAACAGAGTAGAATAATGTCTTTGTTGTATGTACATACTAAAGGGTTTGAAAGTGTGGGATGCACAGGTCAGGTACACACATCACTGACAAAACTTGGACCCACTCTGCCGCTTTAAAGTCGATGTCTCAAATGCATTAGAGAATATATCCTGAAGCAAATCACAGGGTTAAAAATGCAGTGGAAGTCTGTGACAGAATGTATTTCTTTGCATTTCACAGACTAAGATGTCACCATTGTAACACAGACACATCAATATGATCTCTCAAAGGAAAATGTTGTGTTGTGGACACGAATAATGCAAACATCATGTTCCTCCACCATAAACTGCATTATGTAATTGTACATACATTACCATTTTCATCTGTTTGTCATGTGAAAAGGTTAGATAATAGTTAAATTCCCACAAGCAAAACAACTTTGGTTGAGGTTTGGGCTAGGTTACATTAGGGTTTGATCACTGTTTAAAAAAAATGCTAATATGAAAACCTCACTCACAGTAGAAAACTGAACAGCACTTGATTTAGATATTTAGATTTAGATATGGATTGTCTGAAGATCAGTATATGTGCTCCTAAAGAAAGTGCTTTATTTTGTAAAAGAAGT
Organism: Holocentrus rufus; assembly: GCA_900302615.1. Lineage (NCBI taxonomy): Eukaryota > Metazoa > Chordata > Actinopteri > Holocentriformes > Holocentridae > Holocentrus > Holocentrus rufus. The sequence goes on along the minus strand of OMLF01021943.1, from coordinate 5,860 downwards.
TCTTAGTTTCCTTGTTTTTTTTTTTTCTAATTTATTCACATTTCCCTCTTTTATGCATTGTGATGTTATGTGTGATCCCCATGGGGATCTTTTTAATACAAAATGAACAACCATAATTTGATTGCTCCTTAGAAAAAGAGCACAAGAAATAAAAATGAAATTATTTTCACTGAAAGGAGCATTATATTGAAAATTTTAAAATATATTTTTTTACCTGTAAGGCTGATCTGCTTAAGAAGTCCAGCAGGCACAAGGGCTGATGAAACCAATGGACATCAAAACATGATCATGATGTTTCCTCCATATCAAAAGAAAATTTCATCATGCGGCCAACTAAAGCCAAGTATTGAAAAATAGAACACAAACAGCTGGATATGGAATAGAGTACTGTTGTATACCAATGCAGGGCTAATTTATGATAGCGATACCTATGCAGGCAGAGCAGCAGAGCAGTCATCCTCAATAAGCCCTCAATAGATTGGATATGACAGCCCCTACTGTGGCCGAAGTTTTTCAGTATTTTAATTGTAAAGGTCAAAAATAATGTGCATTCCACAGTTGCCTGTTCACTTCTCATACAATAATTGCATGCTCTCTGAGGGCTTCCACAGGTTGTATTTTGCTTCATTCACACAAAAATGTACATGCTTAATCTATAAAAATGAGCACAACTGACCACAAGTATTCAAACTGACAATTAGAAAGGGGATCAAACATGAGGAGTGGATTTGAGGAGTGGATTTGTGTCCCTTTGTGATACATATTTACACCAACACCTTTTTTTTGTTTGTTTGTTTGTTTTTTAATGCTTTGTGTTGTTAAGGGTCCACACATTCATTCAGTTACATACATTCCCACCTGGGAGCTGCCCTCTGTGACCACAGTCTTCTGCTGTTGCTGGCAAACCACTCCACTGGTGTAACTTGGCAATACTTGTTATGAGAGGAAATAGCATTACTCATTGAGTTTCCCCATGTGTATTTCCCCACGCAAGCTGGGGACTCAAACTGGTAACCTTCTGGTGACAAGCTTGTTTCCTTAACTCCTTAGCTACAGCTGCTGCACTATTGGACATGAAAATCTTAAAGGAATACTCCAACATTTTGGGCAAAATACCCTTTTCTGACTTACCCTGACTGAGACAAAATGTTTCATACCATTTTCAACTCTGTACATCCACTGGTTCAGTTCCGATGGTTAGCATGTTGTGTTCGCTTAGCATAAAGACTTGAAGTCTACAGGAGCAGTGTTGCCAACTGATGTTCAGGGGAAGTTGCTATGCAGGTTGATTTGTTGCTAAAAGTTGCTAAATGACGTTGTGATGTCATTGCATAATGACATCATTAAATTAAACTGCATCTTTACATAGAGTGCACAATGACTTAATGACTTGTTACTCAAATTGACTGGCCATCTTGCTGAAAAACAGGATTTAAAATTTGTTAGTTTAGGATTTGTTAGTTCATTATCACATATTTTTTATTTGTAAAGGTAAAAAGAATAAAATAAAAACAACACATTTTTATGATGTTTTTAGAAGGAAAATGTGTCCATTTTAGCATTTGAGACTATTCAGAAAGGTGCCAAAAGTTTCAAAAATTCTAAAAGTAGCTAAATTTGTTGCTAGGTCCTTTTTGGGAAAGAAAGTTGCCATGGTAGTCTGAAAAGTTGCTAAGTTGGCATCACTATACAGGAGTCATTAGCCTAGCTCCATTAAAGTGAAAAAAAAACTTTGCAGCAACTCCAAAGCTGTCTTTATTTACACAATGTATTGTGTATTTGAAATACATGTCATGATTTTTTTTTTTTTTTTTTTTTTTTTTAAATAAGAGTCGTTTTAGAGGACGTTAGATGGCAGGAACTATAACATAGTTATCCAATCAATCTACTCATAATAGTGTAAAACCTTTTGCTCAATACTTTGAGGTATTTTGTTATTATCATTATTATTATTATTATTATTATCATCATCATCATCATCATCATCATCACCATTTATTTATTTATTTATTTAAAGGTTTTTGATGAACACACTCATGGTATTGTCAAAGCTTCTGTTTTTCTTCTTAATATACAGTAAGGCCATTGTTTATCCTTTGCTAATCTGGAGAAAGCCAGTCACATTTATTGCTTTTATTTCTCATAGACTTCTGTAACTCACTTCATTCTCGCCTCAGCTGAAAAAAGATATTACCTGCATTTAGCCCAAAATGCAAATGCCAGGCTTTTAGCCAGGTCAAAATGGACTGACCACATCACTCCAATTTAAGCCTCATTATACTGGCTTCCAGTGCAGTTAAGAATTGATTTTAAAGTCTTATTATTCACTTTCACATCAATGCATGAATTAGCACAGATTATACTGTAGATCATTTAACAGCCTGTGAGCAAAAGTGCAATCTTTGGTCAACAGACCAGCCCCCACTGACTATTCCTGAGTGAAGATTAAGACCAGAAGGGACAGTGCTTTTGCATTTGGCATAGTGTCCCTAGGCTCTGGAATAGTCTGATTCAACACATCCAACAATGTTCACATATTTTTCTTATTAAAAACTGTTTTTAAACTTATTATTATAAGTTTATTAATTATTA
>OMLF01021941.1:0-13593 GCA_900302615.1 Holocentrus rufus | reverse complement strand
ACCCTCAGTGTTTCACGGCTAGTCAAAGACTTGTCAATTATCTATAATATCAGCAGCAAGAAATACTCTTGAGACATCTAACGTTTACACCCGTTCTCTCATTTTCTCTCCCCATTTCTCTCACACTTATGGATCCTGCAGCATAAGTAACACCAAACTGTTAGCGTTAGCTAATGCTAAACGGACAAAGAAATACAGAATAATTATTGTTCAAATACTTACATTTCCCTCGTCTGCAGCTGTGCCACGGACAGTTGGTACTGATCCCTCTCAGGAAAAGTTTCGTTGTCAGTCTTATGTTGTACTGACACAGGTTGGAGAAGCAGTCTGACGAAAAGTGGTGAACGTTAGCTCACACGAACAGTCTTTAGCCGACTGCAGCCGGCATGTCGCTATCAAAAATAAACTTAATCCACTGCACTCGTTTCCTCTGAGGCTGGGCTGATGTAGTGATTTGTGTCGGTCTGTACAGCCAGCAACAGAGCAGCTGTAGTGCCTATAGCTCTTAGCTGCAACATAATGCTAACGGTTAGCTGGCGCTAGCGAGAAAAAAACATGTCGGACCTTCGCGAAGGTAGTTTTCAAGCCGGGGTGGAGATACCCAAAGGAGGGGGCGGAGTTATGCAAAAATCCCGGCTTCTGAACAGCTGTTCCAGCCCATGGTTTCTGAGCTAGCCGGCTAACTCAGCAATGAGTGGATTGTTGTTTCTCAGACTTTGAGGGTTAGTAGGCACGGCGGATACCCCAATATACATGCCCAAACAGCGAAAAAGTAATAATATATAATATTATAATAATAATATTACATTATATGTCCCCTTTAAGGAAGTCTGACCACAGTAAAAAGCTAATAATTGTTTTCAATATCATGTCAGTTGATTTTGATGACATGCTTTAGCTCAAATGTTTCATATGTAAATAAGCATTGTGTGTTCAGTCATCTGAATTGCTAATAAGCTTTTAAGGACTGTAACTCTCCATCTCAACATGACACGCAATTTTTTTATTTTTTTATTTTTTTCATTTTCAAAAAAATACTTTGCCAGGAAGTGATGGTCTGACTGATCCGGGGAGCCTGATTAGGGGTTTAGTCCAGAGATTTTAATCAATAAGGAAGAACACTGAGGCCAAGGCCATTTAAATGCACGGGCCCATTATATCAGAACTGATTGCATCGACAGCACAGCTCCCCACTCACAAAGAGAGCGGTGATCAATAGACAGCTTCTCAAAATGGACAGGCTTAAGATTGTAGATTTCCAGCAGAAGAAGACCGAAATCCCTTAATTAGCTTTGAGTTCTTGTGCTTCTAGATGTAGTGTGAGTCTGTATATATGGGCTTTCATTAAATGGAAATATATAATTAATGTTCTGCTGATGGCCACGTCTCTGGAAGATTAGCAAACAGTATTTACTGTTAATTACATGCTTTGCCAAGTCATTTATTTTACATACATATATACATGAATATAGTGCATGCCATTTATTTTTAATGCTATGCAAGTCTGTGAGGAGTATTGTAATGCCTGCATCAACAGCCTAATTTCCAGGGAGCCCGAGACTCAAAATTAATGCACCAGAACGTGGCTCTGAGTTCAATAAAATGGACCGCAGCAACTTTAAACCTGTCATTTTGACAACGGTTGTTTTTAATTTGGCCATGTTTTACTGCAATTTAACGCACTGCTGGATTTGTCCTTGGCCGTGACCCTTTGGTCTGCTGTTCCATGCCAATGGATTTTCCCTCCCGCAGTGTCTTAGCACTCCTGAGCTGCTTTGACAAGATATTTGGGGGACTTGGGAGTGATGTTTTGCTTGGCTGACATAATGAGAAACAACACATCAGTGGTGCCGCAGCGTGCCGGTCCCCTCATTAATCACTAGGCTGTAAGAGCAGTCACATGGCCGCATCAGAAATGCCAACTTATATTGTATATCCGCAAAATAAGTATGCACTTAATTAAATACCAAAAATACACTGTAAACTGTTTGCCAATTTAACCAGTCTAATTTCTCTAGAGCCCATGGAAAGGTCATTTCGTGACTGCCCTGTAAACATGTAATTTGTGCCCTTGTGTGCATATAAAAAGCAAAGTATGACAATTCAATTACAGTCCAAATTTGAAATATGTCAATTTATGCGTTTCTTTCATGGCACTGGCTGTAAATTAGGAGAAAGCCACCGGCAGCAATCTCTTACCAGTAAAAATTAACTATTTTTATTAGAAGCTGGAGTGTAGAACCATTGCAAGTGTGAGTACAAATCAGGGGTCTCTGCTTACATTTGTGTATGCCACTTTGTGTTTAATTCACCATTTAATAACAATCTCACCAAATCAAGAGCCTAGTATGAAGAATCTGAATCTGCTGGTTTGCAAATGCTGTTCAGTCTTGTTTATAGCAATTGTGTGTTGTAACTAGGAACAGGAGACAGGCAGATGTCAATGTGACCTGACCACTAAAATTCATGGAAAAATGGTCTGATTAGCCAGATAATGAATGTCTAATATGATGCTCAGATGTCATTTAGCAGTTGTCAGTTTTTATTATTTGAAGCCAACTTCCCTTTAGGCTATAAATTGAGTTTATATTCTACATTAGGCATTTAAGTGTTTTCTTAGACCTGGCAGAAACTCACTTAACTTCATCAAAGCAACAAAACTCATTTTGATTATTAGTCAATTATCAGTTGTTTAATTTCTTATCTTTTGTGCCATTCAAATATCTAATTAAGTGTAGTCAAGTTACTGAGGAATACTGACATTGTGAGTCCAATGAGTGTCTTGTGTGTCTGTAACTTTCCATCCTCTGAATTCACCTTAAGCATTTCCATGCATTCCTCATTTAAATCACTGCAGCATTTCAGTCTATGATGGCCAGGATGCGACTTGATCTGTCGCTGTGGAGTTCTTTATTCTGTGCAGGGCAATAGGGCTGGGAGTCAAAAACAGATAGGAAAAGGGAATGCTTTCACTTGGTTGTGACAAAAAATACTCTTTTTTTTCCCAGAAAGGTTCCTTTTCATAAACTCTTTTAAGATACAGCCACTGTTTGCCTCCTTCACCCCTGAGACCACTGTAAATTAAAAACAAATGGCACTCAGGTTAAGACTTCAAATGTGTTTGCTTTAAAGACTTGTGCAGCTTACAAACTTGTGAGTAGAATAATAACTATATGTGTACTGTCATTTGGCCAGTACTTTTCTCAACAAAGATAAAAGGTGCTGTGAACTAAAACAAACATTAAAGGAACTGCGACATTTTTATTTAATTTAAAGTCTGTTTTGCTGCTTCCTATGCCAACTTATATTACATAATAATGACTCAGCCAAAATACAGTTCATGTTTTGATGTTTTTCAGTTCAAGTTCACTTTTTTACTCCCAGTGTTTGGTAGGTCTTTCTTGAAAAAAACATCCTGCAGTGCATGGAATTGATGTGTTTTACATTTCAGGAAAAGCAGTTTGAAATAAATAAAAACAACAACTGGATCGTTTAGCATAAGCAGAGATAGCCATCATGGCTGAACAGCGCCACCTAAAGAAATGAAACTTCATCGACAGAAAATCCAAGGAAAAGCGAGTCAAAAAGCATCCGATCAGAATGTAAGCAGTGGATGTTACACATGAGGTCATGAAGGCACCACCTTCTGTCTGAGGGTTCCTGAACCCATCGTCTGTTACGGTCTCTCTCCTGGCTGCCACAGATCAGTCAGGCTGGAGAGACCCACTGGAGGACTGTAACTAACAGGAGGAAAGCAGTTAATTGACATTGTTTGCTTCCTGTGCGACCTCCCTGTGCTCCGTTACAGATCGCTGGATCTTGAACACGGTCCACTGGAGTGATGGCACTGATTCCTCTCAGAGACTCTGAATTTGTTCTGGTCTTTTGGTTTTGTTTAACTTAGCTTAAGATCCTGAGTTCTCCTTAAAGCAAAATTGAATTCTGGTAGAGTGTTTGGTTGGTTGTTACCTGGACGTGACCTGAGTCCACATGGTGGTAAAATATCCTCATTATTTGCTCTGTGCTTCTCTGGGCTTCTGCTAATCCAGAATACTGGATTTGTATCTCTCCATTCATTTTAATGTTGCAGCAGAACTGGTCCCAAAATAACACTTTCAGCACAAAACAAGTGCAAACAAAGCACATTATGTCAATATTAAATCTCCTTTAACAAAATTACATGGCTGTTGTTATTTTCCTATATGAACAGGAAAGTAGTTCTGGCAGGTAGCAACTTCCGCAGTTACCTTACACCAGGAAGAAATGACTTTATATTGCCTTTACAAACCATTGTAATCACATGAAAAATGTGTAAGAGGAAAATGTTATTTTGGGGATAGATCGACATTGAAATGGAGGGAGAGATACAACTCCAGTATGCTGGGTTTGCAGCCCAGGGGTACTAAGAGAAACTAATGAGGATATTTCACTACCATGTGGACTCAGGTCACGTTCACAACCCAACACTACCAAAGTTGTTTTATTTTAAAGGATATGTTTGGTATTTTTCAACCCATGACCTTTTTTGAAAACTCACAGAAAACTCACACCACCCAAATAATTCTTGCAAACAATGCTTTCAAACAAGTTTTATTTATCAGTGATGATCATACATTGCCTTGAATAGATCCACACCATTCTGCTGTTAAACTGGCCAGAGCTGTGTTGACGTAGACCTCAGAATTTCCATCTTGTAAATTTCGACCTATGATAATATGGCATTAACAATGTCAACTCAGGATAAATGAATGCTCACAAGAAGAAAAAAACTCTGAATAATCTTCTGTAGAAAATATCAAAGAAAAGGGCATCCGTTTTTCCTGAGTTGACATCGTGAACCCTGTGTTGTCAAAAATCAGAAATTCACAACATACAAATTCTTAGTCCCAATTTCCAAGTTCCCATGAACGCACCATCAGCCCATTTAGCAGCAGAACAGTGTGGATGCCTACAAAATAATGTATTACCATAAAAGTTTCTCATTTTAAAAAACTACCATGAGTTTATTTGTATGAGTACTGTTTACTGTTTGTATCATTGTCACTGTACTCTGTATCTGCAGCCTTTTCCTTAGTCTAGCCAGAGATTTTTCTATATTGAATGAGTGCCTTGCTGGCCTCAGGTTTTGTTTTGCCAGGCTTGTACGACTAACTTTGGACTACATAAAACATTCAAAACATCATCTGCTGAGTCTGTCTGCACTTGGGTTCACATCATTGTTCTATGGTTATTAGCGTGCTCTGGCGGTTAGAAAACCTGTCCTGCAACAGAAGGTCCATAGGTTGAATCGGTTGGAGCAACATACTGAAAACTACTTGCTCACTCATTTAAGTGATTTATTTCCTCCTATCGGCTCGGTTTGTTTTGAAAAACATTTTTTTCTGTCAACAATTTCCCTTAATGAGGACCGCGGGCAGATGGGGTTCACTGCTTTGGTTATTCCTCATGTCATTCTGAGGACTGGCGTATTTATTAAGTTCTACATTACACGGTGCACGGCAAAGGGAGGGAGTCGTTGCATCAAGCCCCGGCCTGTTTGATTCTGCCGCTACGTCCAACCTGTTGGCCATGACACTGCCATATACCTCGTACTTTACAGTGGTTTTTATGTCATATATTTCCTGTCCGACTTTTGAGCTTTTGCTGACTCGCGCCTTTGACTCCTGAGAGATGGTTTGAGCTGCTTTCAGTTGAAGTTTAGAGTTACATCAGAAATCACCTCCTCTCAAGGCATTTTTCTTCTTTAGGGAGGCATTTATTTGATACACGGGTGTCATCCCGGAGCTTTCTATTACGGCGGCATCAAGGTAAAGGAATGTGTGTGTCTGTGTGTGTGTGTGTGTGTGTGAGCGTGCACATTTAGCTCAAGACAGAAAGAGAGAGAGGGAGAGAGAGAGACAGCACCCTTCTACCTCATCTCTGTCTCCCTCCCACACACCCATCTTCTCTCCTCCCACACCATCCATTCCATTACAATGATAATAGGATTTGGAGGGCTGCATTATTGCTGCTGTCTGAGCTGGGCGTTGTGATATCCCTGTCCGCAGTGCTCCTCCCAACTTGCATGTTAGTCTCCTGATTCATAGTCCTTTGGCTGAAGCCTCCATTAAAGATCAAGGGGACTTGTTTGGTTCGGGGTCATTATATTTCTCTCCCTCTGCTATATGGACTACTGAGTTTTACTCTTGGCAGACCCACCACACAAGAGTACCGATATGAACTACAGGGGACTCCTTCTTAATAGTTACGGCACTTTAGCCCCCAGCAAGGGTTACTTGTTCAGACGGTGGTTATGTTTATGGTCATTTCATAAGGGCAATTTCGAAAAGCCATTATTTCCAGTCCGCAGTGCTGCCGAGTTTTTCCACTCCTGTTTTAACAGCAGAGAAGTGGAGAAGGATTGCAGAGCAGAGAGTGCCAAGGTCAGAACTGAAGCCAAATCCTCCAAGAAGTCCATACATGTGATCCGCTGGCAGAAAAATAGCCAACGGATCGCACTCAGGCATCTGTACTCAGGTTTAAATAATATCTGGTTTAAATAAATGATAATAATTGTGTGTAAGCTTGATCTTTATGTGTTTGTATGTGCTTGCAAAGTGTTTTGCAAGAAAAAGAATAGTAAATAACAGACATTGCTTGGTGAGTGGTCTAAGGTGTGTTTGTTACATGTTGTCTCACTGTCAATTTTTCTTTCTTTTTTTTTTTGTATCCAATAAGTGCAAAAATGTGGCCTTTAGCCCCGACTTGAAAATGGCAGTTAGAGCGTTTACTGGGAATCTCAGCTGATAGTTTTACTCTGAAGTCTCTCTTCCCAGGCACTGTGTGGTGACATTTGGCATTGCTAACTGCTCACACCAGGCAAATTTCTGTTCACACCACATCTAGATCAACATCTCCCTGGCCTTATGTTCTGGGCACCACTCAGAGTACAGCATCTGCAGCTGCTCTGCCAGGTGAGAAATCTGATGGCATTTAGCGGGGCAGCCACAACGTGGTACAACTCCCACTCACTCACCTCTCCAACTCTCCCCACACTTTTCACTTAGCCAACTGGTACATGAATGGCAAAGATGGAAGTCTTCTCAAAATACAAATAAAACATATAAATGTCAGCAGTTTCTTTTGCTCCTTTATCCATGACTATCCATGATCTTGGCAGGTTAGCTAACTAGCTTACCCAGACAGTTATAGGCTAAGCTAGGCCAGCCTATAATTATACTAAATGACAGTGGTGTGAAGAATTGCTTGTAATTCCATTCTGTCAATATTCTACATTTAGAATATCTCTGTTTAATTGAAACATTTAATTTCAACCTATAATTTGCTAATTATTGAAGTCAATGTAATGCATATCATTTACTCTGTTTATGCCTTTTGATAATCAGCTTATATATGTACGTTATTATTAATTCTCACATTTTGTTAAGGATGTTTATTTTTTATTCATTTCATTCATTCATATTCATTTTATTTTATTCATTTCATGAGTAGGTATTTCAGTAGACCAGTACCTCCTATGTTTTTTCAAGTAGACTTACTTAACCTGCACTGTAATGCACAATATACTTAAGCTATGCTAAAATGGAACAACTAATTTTCTACTTGGTACACTCTAGTGGTTCAGTGTCAGTATTAAAGCACAATTCAAATAGACCTTTTTCACAGCAGCTATTTTGCCATGAACTAGCAGGTAAGCACAGGTGTTCCTAATGACATTAATGAAGGTTCTTCATTAATCAGGACATACTGATACTGCATTCATGACATATGGTATTTACCGTAAGTGCCATCATACTTTTAAATAGCATTCACATTAACATCCAACTGGTAATTACAACTGCTGGTTAAGACTGGTGGAGGATAACAGGTACAGCTGAGGAGTCAATCAAAAGGAGGCGGGAGGTGCAAAAACTGAGGTGTGTTCTGATTGGATCGCTCCACTCTTACATGTGAAAGTAGCTTTTAATCCACAGCAAAGCTGCCGGTTGGACTCAGGAGAAATCAACTGATATGCTTCTCTCTGTATAGAAGGGACTTATGATTCTCACAGTTTTATGACGTTTTCTACACCTAATGATGACAATGTAAAACATTTTAATGAAAAATCACTATCCCTTTAACTACTTTGGTGTATGAAGATACACTTAAAGCTAGTAAAGCTGATTTTCACTACTCAAATGTAATACATTTATACTTACTTACTTACCTTTATACCTTTATATGAAATGTCTAACTCCAGTTTGTTCTACTTTATGACTTGATTACTTTTTAACTAATTAATTGAACTTTAGTTATTCATTCATGTATTTATTTATTTCAGTTAGTAGCAAGAGCACAATAAACTTGTAGTATTAGCTCCGCCCTCTCTTTATCCTTGTCTTTTTAACCAGGCTTCAGTCTAACATTACTTAGCCAAGAAAACTGACTCAACCAAAGAGATTACTGCCGCTGTAAGAGCAGAACAGCCACAGAGAAATGTTCAGCTAAAACTCCAGTCTGCCAGCTCCCCTCTACCCAGCACAAGCTGACAGATGTGAGTCTTCAGTAGAACCTCTGGCTCATTAAGCCATGTTGTTGATGGGCTTGAGGAGTCCACTCAGCACTCTTCTCACTCTGATTAGTCAAGTCTCTCTGTGGATGGGATAATTATAATTACTAGCTTTTGTAATCACTTTCAGATTTAAAATAGCTCTGATGAGACAACTTGTTGTCGCTAAAATGATAATGTTCTCTACTGCCTTCAGTTATGCTGTGAAGGCTGCTGATCATCTCCTAATTTCTTCACATCTCCTCATCTCTTGGCTGGAAGTGATGTGGCAAACTTATCAAATAATTCCTACGTCTTGTTGTTTGTCAGAGGTTATATGAACTGTTTAAGAATAAAGCAAGTTTTGTTTGTACATGTCTCTGTGTCTGCCTCCTCAAAACTCAGATTTCCCCTTAAATTCCCCGTAAATACTTCAGAATTAGAAAAAAAACATGTTTTCCCTACTTTATGAAAATGTAACCTATATTTCTGTATCTGTTGGCTGCAGCACTTCATTGAACATACTTTGAAGCTACATCACACTAATATTGAGTGAAATATTCACACCCAAGATGCCAAACCCAAGATTTGATGTAATGGCTGCAGCATAACATCAAATACAAAATATCTACATGTCTTGCGCATCATTTTATACACATTTCCCTGTAATTCAGCAGGACATATTTGGTATCTTTGGAAACCTTGGGATCCCCACTAGAATTTAAAATAAAGTTCTGTGGGTTCGAACCAAGCAACATGCTTTTGTGATGACAAGCCCACTGACAGGACGAGCAGAGTTGAAGAGGTCGTAACCTCACCAGATGGGATATGATGAAAGTTAAAAATAATATTCTTCCAGACCACACTGGCTAGAATTGAAGGGACAATCAAGATGAATAACTCCAAGGAAATTACATCTTGTCAGTCACTTACAGGCATTGTTGGGGTTAACTAAAGTTGTTAAAATGTTACACTAATCAGTTTATTTTTTTTCAGTAACGAGTAACGAAATTAATTCTTTTAAATTTAGCAATCAGTTATTAGTTACTTTTAAAAACTTTACCTTTTAAAGTTCATGCAGCAATGGTACATGACATACTGAGACGGATTCCCTGCACTCTCCAAAGTAACTTTCTTCAACACTGCTCACAGGTACACTGTCTGTTTCTAAATCTCTGCGAATCTCTGCTGTCAGCTTTGGATTGTATTTTTACCCTTAAGAGTTTTCCACTTGTCTTTGATGTGCCAGTGTCCTTTTAAGGGATCATACTTGCAACCAAGGCAGAGGGGGGAAAAATATGCTTGCTGAATTGTTGGTGTCACTTGGCTGTCAGTTGAAGAAGCAATTAGTTAACGGGTTTGATTAAGAATCTGCCGATTCTTCATCCTTGAGAGGTTTTAAGGTGAATATCTGCACACGCTGCAGGACTGAACCCTCTATCAGGCTCTCTAGGACCCACCATTATACAAAGTAGAGATTGTCATTGGCTTAGTGGAGCCTGAAAACGGGTGACTCAGTGATCCCCATTACCATAGCAACAACCTGCGGGCTATAATTTATACCACCACTTCACGGAATGGGCACATGGTGACATCTCAACTTTTTTCTCTCTTTTTTTTCTCTCCATTATCAGGATTAAGTTGAGACAGACAACCTGTAAACTGAGTTACTACATTTTAACTCTTATTGCCCAGAAAAAATATAAAATACTAGAGCTGTGACTCATTATGTTTCAATGGGCAATCATGGTGGGGTGGGGTTTATTTGTGGGGATATTGTTTTTGGTCCTGTCCATCTGTGTAATTTTTGTGTGTGTGTGTGTGTGTGTGTGTGTGTGTGTGTGTGTGTGTGCGCGCAGCATAACTCACAGTGTTGATCCAGTTTGTACCAAACTTAATGGAAGTGTTAAGGGTCAGGTAAAGAAGAATTGATGTGACTTTGAGAGGAATCAGTCAAAGGTCAAAGGTCACAGGGTAAGCTCAAAGTTAAGGCCCAAGGCTCATACATAGAGAATATTTACAATGGCCATATCAGTGAATTGGTAAGAGATACCCATATGATTACTATTAAATACCAGTACAAAGTCATATGTGACCTTTATGACCTTTGACCTTCATTAATCCTGAAAGGTTGAACTGATAGAAAACTTTTGCATGTATTCTTGCTCCTGTAGCATTTCTCTGTCAAAGATGCAGCACACGGGTGTTGCAGTCTGTGAGTGCCCCTTCTAGTTATTACTGTTGACCTAAATAATGGTGACACTGATTTGATTTGGCATATTCAAGTACCTATATTGCAATGTCATCACATAATCTTGAAAGCTTTCACAATCTATTCATCCGTGCCATTTATAATGCAGGGATGGAAAGGATTCAACCAGGTAAGAATGCCACAATAAATTTCCCCGGGAGTTCCTGGCCAATTCTCCCAGCCAGAAAATCTATTTCTAATTTAATCAAATGCTCAGTGCTAGTGCTAGATAGAGGTGCTACAGTAAGTTTCTCTCAGTTCATCATCAAAGATCCAAACTTCAGTAAAAAATAAAGAATATACAAACATCTAATTTAAGGTTTTTATCCTCAAATTGAATCAAAAAGCTCATGTAGAAGGTCAGTGAGTTTTTAAATATGAATTTTATATATATTTTATTGTCACAAGGGGTTGTTTTTGTTGCTGTAGTTGAAGATACATTGCTGGAATCCAAATTGTTTCATCCACAAACAGAGAATACAGGCTATTCTGAAATCTTCACACAAGATGATGTTCATGAATACCTCATAAAAGCTGAAATAAGGTTTGTGTCAGTATTTTAGTAGCTTTTTTCTTATAAACTGTTATCCCACTGATATTACAAACAAGGTTAATTATACACGAGACTGCAGCAATCCCATTTGTTTATAATAATGTGGAATGTAAGATGTTGAAAGTATTTAGTTTTGTTGTCTTTGTATAGTTTGGACTCTCTTGGCTCAATTCAAATTAAAAAGAATCTAAAACAAGGTATTGACTAAAGACAAAAGGTATTGATAGAAAATGATTTATTGTACAATGAGATGAGTCTAGGATTTAAATTCAACAGCTGACTTTTCATTGCATCATTGAAAAACCTGCTTTAGATTTCCCTCTTCTTCATCTTGCCCTGGTGACCTCTTTCTTCGCCACGCAACTCTCCAGTGTAAAAGTATAAAGTACATCATTTACATATCTCTAATCTTTGATACTTGATGATGACAGAAGGCTGGTAAAGAAAAATAATAGATAGAAAAACCCCAGTGCTAGATAGCAAGGAACTCTAATAAGCTGTGGCTTGCTCCTAAGCCCAGAGACATCTGTCTCACACCTGAAAATCTAGCCATTCTTCAGTCCCCTAGGACTTGAACCACCTGCAGCAGCGGCACTACAAACAACTCAACAAGCCTAAGGTATTTATTATGCCTTTGTTACTAAGCTAACTCTAACACTGCGCACTGACATCCACTGGGGGACACTGAGGGAAGAGATTTTGAAAGACACACAGAGAGAAAAGAGAGAGGGATAGGGGGAGTTAGAGCGAGAGGGGGCACAGTTTGTGCTGGCTTACATACTGGTATGCACATGTGAGAAACAGAGAAAACCAGGGAGAGCATGAGAGATAGTGAGGGAAGATTTTTTTTTCTTCTCCTTTTGTTACCCCAAGCCTTTCCCCAGTCCCTTGATACAGGCTGCATGTGGCAGCTGTGGAGAAAAGCAGCAGAATAAATTGGAGACTGGACTCATTGTTCCCCTCAAGCGCTTTCCCCATAGGTGACGGGCCATCAGGGCTGGAGAAGTGCTAGTTAAGGCCAGTGTCTGGAGGAAAAGCATCATGGCGGTGGAGCGGCAGGTAGGCAGCAAGTTAGGGAGAGGGTGCTACATGGCTAACCATGTGTTAATCTCCCATGCATTAGGGACCGATGTATTTGAGGTAGATTAACCTCTGCAACTCTGCCAATCCACATGTTGCTTTGTTCTAACCCACAAGACTAACAAAATTTCAACCTGGTAGAATTCCCCCAGATTTTACAAATTTGACACCGATGTATTTGACATAATACAAAAGATATGTGGTGTTGGGTCATAGTTCTAACACTGAGTATGGCCTGGTTGTTGCTATTCAAATATGACTTATTTAAGATGGAATCAAATAAAACTTTTTTCCTTTATGTTTGAGCTGATGTAGTGTAGCTTGTGTTTTTTAAATAAATACGTTTTCAGAAACTAGAGGATCTTGTCTTTCAAATGAGGCCTCATATCCATAAATGACCTTACAGTATTATAAGCTTTTTCATTTGGGTATCCCAAAGTAGGCAAAACTTTATTCCAAAGACACCAAATATATCCTGCTGAATTACAGGGAAATGTGTATAAAATGATACACAAGACTTCTGGATATTTTCTATTTTATGTAAAGCTGCAGCCATAAAACTTTGAATTTGTATTTAAATATTTCACTCAATGAAGCATTGTAACCAGCAGATACACAATTTGTTTGTGACATTTTCATTCAATATGGAAAAAAATGTTTGCTCTAAATTTGAAGCTACTTAAGATTTAAAGGATTTAAAGGATAAGGCAGAGGTCAAAGGGTTAAATGATAACATTTGTATTCCACATGAGTTAGAGTAGACTCAGTCCTACTCACACACATGCAAGAGCAAGGGCAAGCACACTCATTCACATAGACGGAGACACACACACACACACGCACACGCACACACACACACACACACACACCGAGACATATGAAATCTCTCATACACATAGTAGTACACCAGTATTTCATTCTGTATTCCCTACGGGGCCAAGAGCAACATGATGATGTATCCTCAGTCCTCTATACCCGGCAGGTTGGGGAAAGAACAGATCCTTCTGAGACAAAGGGTTAACCACCTTGTCATCCATCCACACATCATCCCATATCACCCACACACCCTCGCCACAGCCCCGGCCATCTATCTGAGCACTAATGGTTTTCGGAAGACGGGTGCATCGCCCCATTGGCTGTCCCTCATGACTCAGCCATCCCTGTAAGCCCCCCCTGTGCTCC
>OMLF01021940.1:19706-32987 GCA_900302615.1 Holocentrus rufus | reverse complement strand
GGATGTGATCTGAGTCCACATGGTGGTGAAATATCCTCATTAGGTGACCTGAGCTCCGCTGGGCTGCTGGATTTGTATCTGGATCAGAATCAGAATACTTCACTGATCCCTGTGGGGAAAGTGACTCAGTTGTAGTTGCTTCCATTGCTGAGCAACAGAAATAGGAAATAAGAAATATGTCAAGAGGAAATATGCCTTTTAAATATTGCTATGATCTCCAAAGAAACTTTCAAAGTTATAAGATTGCACTGCACAACTTGCTGTCTTGTAATCGAGATGTCTGATTGGTGACAGGAAGGTCACACATGACAATATTTTTGACCAGGAGCGACTCCCTGATGAGTCTGCATGCTCTCCAAACCAGTTTTGACATGAAAACACACGGGAGAAGTGACCCGAGAAATGACATGAGACCATGTACGACACAGGATTTTTTCCCTTCCAAAAGTGGATTTTCGCAAGAACCTACAGATCCAAGACCCCCTGGCTTGCCCTCGCCCCTCATTGGCTCGTTGCTGATGTCACTGCCGGTCACAACATTTTTCACACAACAGGATTTGTGCTCCCTGATAGGTCCAGATATTTAGCTCGCAAGATATCTCGCAAGCACTCCACATCCGCCAACAAGAAAAAACAACCTCAAAGAAGAATCAGCACGTAGTCCTGGTTCATTTTGTTTAGCCGATCCCGGACAGAGCTGATTGGCCGTCCACGCTCTGCTGCACGACCTCGACTCCACCGCGACTCCAATGCCCCGCTGGTTTTGGTAGCCATTATGCCATTTGAGCCGTGCACAGTCCTGCATTCACACCGCATTTCACGTCATATCAGATTTACTGTAATAATGAACTACTGTAAAATAGAACACTCTCCAATGCCACCTAGTGGTAAAACAAAGTTGGACATGGATTTTTTTTGTGGTCTCCCATAGGACTACAACTAATGAAATTTTCATCACCAGTTAATCTGTTGATTTTTTTTTGACCAATCAATTAATCATTTCGTTAAGTATCAAAAGTAAAGACAAATGGTCATGGGAAGTTAGTACAGCCCAGCATGATGTCTTCAAATTGCTTCCTCAGTGTGACCAGCAGCCAAAAAACAAAACAAAACAAAACAAAAAACGCAGACCGCATAATGAAACAAATCTTGGCATCTATTGAATTCGATCAGTTTTCTGTTGATGGATTATATCTTAATGTCACAGACTGTGGAAGTGTGGCAAAGACGACACAGAATCCACCGCTAATCCAGCTTAAAAAAAATCCAAATGATCAGTTGCAAGTAATATGTGCAGCTTTTTGTTTACCTTTAATATTAAATTCCTCAGTAAACATTGCAATAAATTAAACACATGCCCACAGAACTGAGGCTCATTCTACTGCTGTGCTCAAAGAAAATGAAAAGAGTTAAACCTAAATATCAGTTTTGTCGGGTGGTTCATGTTTTTAAAGTGAGAGGAATTGCGTTCTGTGACTTTCTGTACGGCCTAATCATCGCTCTCTGGTGGTGATAGTGAAGTAGATTCAGATAATAAACACTGTGATTAGCCGATATTTTCTCAGCGGCAGCATGACAAGTGGAGAAATATTGCACCAGAGATCCACTCTTTTCCCCTTCTCGCACAGTCATGCTCCATCCATCAGCCCAAATACTGTTAACATTCCTCCATCACTGTAAAAACCCGAGGGAACCCCCCACCCCCCTCTTCCTTCTTTCTCTTGTCTCTCTCATCTGTCTCCTCCCTTCCATTTTTTCTTTCTTTTCTCTCATCTGCCCCCTTTTTTTCCTCTCTGCTCTTTCTCTCTCTCTTTAGAGGATTTCTGTGGTTTCCTGTTACATGTGTAGGGATTACAAATGAGAAGAGTGGATGACAGAGAAGAGAGAAAGACGGAAGGGGAAGGAAGATGGAGTTAAAAGATAAAAGACAGGATGAGAGGGAGAGAGATTGAAAGAGGGAAGTAGATGGAGAAACAGAGTGTGAGAGAATGATGGGAAAAAGAGGATGGAGGAAAACCAGATATATACAGTAGACAGAATAAATGTTTACATTTCAGAGGCCAAAGCCCAAGAGGGTGACAGATTGAATAGTGAGTTTATTTTCTCAAAAATACAACACTATTAAAATACACAGCAAACATGAAAACCCTTGAAGCCGTGCATCATGGACAGCTTTGTTGCCACTTTAGTACAAGGGGCTCGATGTTCTGCTTGCGTGTCAGTTTTTGTTGGCTCTGTAAGCCAAAAAAATGTTTTTTTCAATCGTTTGGTCCTGACAGCAGAACTGGGAGTCGGTTCAAGCTGTAGTGCTGCTTGACATTGTTGATGTGATTCCAGCTGTTTGACTCTGGAGAAGTTTCTGCTGCTGCTGCTGTCAAGAGCCGGCCTGCTTCTATAGGGCTTCCCAGTGACGTGATGCCCCCTCTGGCGGCCATATTGGAGGTCATGTATTGGGCAACAAGAGCGGATCGTTAATGTGTCACAGTCAAAGGAACACTCCAATGTTTGGGACAAAATACTCATTTTCCAACTTACCAAAGACAAGATGTTTGATCTCATTTTCACCTCTATACGTCCACTGGTTCAGTTCCTATGGTTAGCATTTCATGTTAGCTTAGCATAAAGACTTGAAGTCTGGAAAAAGTGTTGGAGTATTCCTTTAACATTGGCAGCTGACTAGTTAGCTAGCTAACAAAGTCAGAAAAGTTGACTTAACCTAAATTGTTGGTTTAGGTGAAGGTTTAGGTAACCACCATAAAAGTAAGACAGTCACAAGATTATAATTTTGGAAACAAACAAATGGACCGTTCATTTTTACATTATAGCAGTACTGGATTAGCTTACACCTACATCACAAAAGTAATTTGTTGGCGTTTCTGTGTTTCTAGCCCAGTTATACATATAGCAATGCCAGTTCTCCAGTGGGCCTCCATGATGGAGCCAGATGTGCCTGCTATAAGATTTGCAATGTAAAGCCTCCTCCAACCCTTCTTCCTTTTTTTTTTTTTTTTATACTCTTTTTCTATTTTCTATTTCAGACTGCACATGCACGCCCTCTGGCGGTGCCGTCAACACGGTCTTTCAGGCTGAACAGTATATTGGAAAGTATAAAATGTTTATAGAATCCATTATTCTTTCACAGCGGCACTGCAGCAGTGCTGAGACTTCATGACGACACGAGTGAGCGGCAGACAGAGAGAGGGAGGGCCGGAGTGAGGAGTGAAATACAGAGACAGGTGGCAGTTTGTTGGGCTCGTAAACATCAGCAGTGAAACCCAAGGCTGCTTCTCTCAGACAGAGGTTAACGTGTCATTCCAGGTGATGCTGAGTAAGATGCGACTCACTGGAACTTCAGTGTGAGGAAGACTTCATTATACCAAACCTAGAATTTAAATCTGTTTGCACGACCCAGCTCTACCTCTCCAATATCACAATCAGTCACAACCACACACTGGCCTCAAGAGAATAGAGGCTCCTCTTAGGCTGCACATATTTGGGAAAACGGACTGACTGTTATTTTCCTCTATTTTCTTGCTAATTTGGGGACAAAATCGTTTTCCTGCACATTCTGCATCAAATACTTCTACATTAGCATTAATACAGTCGTAGCTTTCACTCTCATTATGCAAAATGCTAATATTGTAAAACTGATTTCAAAGTCAGGGTTAAAAAAATAATTATAGAAGCTAGACTGAGGTCAAATATTTGTTGTAACACTAAATGTCTGTGGTTCACCACTGGATTAGATCGTGTCAGATATGTTGTTAATCACAGAAAGGCGTTTAAAACGGACTTTAAATCACAGCTGTCTGGTCCTCATTGTACCGTCGAACGCGGTAAACTGACGCCATGTGATGCTTTAAGGATCTGTGAAGCCGTGCTGTTTATTTGTAAATATGATTTGACCCAGCTGTGTTTTTGAGCATCTCGGTCTTCTGCAGTTCAGTGCGTTGAGAAATACCTGCCTGGGTCGGTGGTTCTATTACTTCTTGAACCAACAAAAACCAAAGGCACACTTGATGCACTGTGTGGCCTTTTGGATGAAAGTGTCCACTAAGTGCCATATGTTGTGTTACATAATCAAAACATGGGCTGTATGTTTCTGTCAAGCCATCATTTTCCACTGTTGCTCTCAAGTCTCAGTAGAAGGAAAAAAACACACTACATCTCGTAGCATGCATCACTCTTGTTTTCATTATTTTACCAGAGAAAAAACCACTTAAATATCAGTTATGTTTTCTTGCCTGTCATGTGCGGCGTGGCAGCTTTTTTTTTTTATTAATTCCGGGTTTTGCTGAGAATGTCAACATGTTTTTGTTGCATTCATACAAAAAACAAACAAACTGTCTTCTATTATCGGCCTCTGATGAGGGACGAAGCCTTTGAGCGCGGCTCTTTGTCGCTCTCACCTCAGTCTACCTCTTCCTTCCTCCAAGCCTGAGATGATGATGTAACTCGGTGATTGGTCACAGCTCCCACTGTGTCCAGTTCCCTGCCAAACTCCATTACCCCAGTGTGTGTGTGTGTGTGTGTGTGTGTGTGTGTTTAGAGGGAGAGGGAGAGAAACTTGTGCTGCAGCCTGATTTGACCGCTAACTAAAACAGCATGTGCAGCACAGGCTTACAGATGGAGATAAGAAGCAGCCTGGGGAGCTGTTTTTATATATTTGTGTGTGTGTGTGTGTGTGTGTGAGTGAGAGAGAGAGAGAGAGAGAGAGAGAGTACTTGTTTAAGTGAGTGGACAATCAAAATATAACAGAACTGAAATCAAAAGTATGCATGTGTCTTTATGTGTGTGTGAGCGAATGTTTTCTTGTGACAGTGTGTGTCAGTGAGAGCATATGCTTGTGTGTGTGTGTGTGTGTGTGTGTGTGAAACGGAGAGCTAGATAAACAGAGAGAGAGAGAGAGTGCCTTACAACAGGATCAGGTCATATTGTCTTTGGCTGTGTGTCTGAATGCGGCTTTAACTCTGAGCTTTTTGTGGTTTTCGGAGAATATCACATATGTTTTTGTATGAAATCGAACCCAGCTGAGTATATACGGGTTAGAGCTCTGCAATATGAACCAAATCAAATATCACAATGTCTTTGACCTCGTGCCTCCATGTCGATATTGTGATGATGTTGTAGGGATGACGATTGGTGCTTTCAGATATTTGCACAGAATCAATAGTGATGTAGATATGATGACCAGGCAGGTGGAGGCAAACCACTGGGAAGCAAATTTGGACACTTTTTGGATTTTTCCTCAAAGCTTATCCACTTTTCCAGAGAAAGCAAGATGCATATGTAATTGTAAATGCATGCATAAATCTGTTGGAGGTGATGAGCATCATGATTTCCCTTGCCTGACATGCCCACATGAATTTTAACATCAGCATGACCCCCCCCTGCAATAACGTCTCTCTCCTCCCCCTCCTCATTCCCTCAGATTGTGACAGCCATGTTGGGGGCGTGTCTCGGGCTCGTTTTGCTCCTCCCCCTGGCCTGCTGCGTCCCCTCCCCCTCCAGACCTCCTCCCAGGATGTGCAGGCGGTGCTGTGACCACCTGGAGCCGCCGGCAGCCTCCACCCAGTACCAGATGCCCGAGGTCCGCACCGTCATCAACATGACCATCCTCAAAGGTACTGCACTTAAAAAACAAGTAGCGCAGGAAGACAGTTGTCCATTCTGCCAGTTCCTCTGTTGGGTTTGCAGCTCCTTTTCCGCTTTGTGCAGGCAGGGGATGTCGGCTGTTTTCACTTGTTTGACATTTTTGCAGGTACTTTTAACAAAAAGCCCAATTCCTGCAGGAGGGCTGCACAGTCTCTGATTTGCTGGTTAAAGCAACAAATCAATAGACAACCTGAAAAGTTGTTGTGCCTGTGTCTCCCTGCTTCAGGCCCCGTCGCCTAAATCAGATCACGGCTGCTTCTGCTTTTTCAGCAAGCAAGAGTAGAATCTGATACAAGGTGAAATCATGAATCTAATGCATCAGGACCAGTGCATTAGGCAGTAAAATGAGACGCTCCACTGGCAGAAACAACCTGCAACTTTAAGAATCAGCCTCCATTCGGTATTTGATGAAAGATCCCACATTGCTCAGTAAGCGTGTCTGTGACAGTGTTTGTCAGTGTCTGTCATAGAAAATGGATATTCACACATGAATTTATCTAAGCTATGAAGTGAAGAATCTGACTGCTAAGTAAACATGGCTTCCACTTTATTTGGCAAAATCCGACAAAGAAAACGCTTATCAGCACGGCGGCATCAACACCTCAGCTTATCTGTGGTGTGCATGGCAGAGAAGTGAGCACGTCTTTCAATTTGTTTGACAAAGTCTGTCACACATCGACCGGATTCATTGTATAAAATAAGTTAACTGAGTGTTAAACGTCACTTTATTTTACACAGACTCTCTCACACCTCGGACTTATCCATAAATCCACAGTAAGTCCGTTCACAGCCAAGTCTGTGACAGCTTGTACAAATCGCTGCTGTGCTTCGCTGGGCGAGAAGACAAAAGCGTGAAGGCATTTGTGTACGTGTGTTTGCATTTGTGTGTGTGTGCACGTAAAGAGTTGTTGTTGATGTGAGTGTATGTGCATTTGAGTCCAGGGAGAAATTCTAAAAGCTCTTTATTATCACCATTAAAAAGCCATAAACTATCCCACAGAAAGACATTAAGCACTTAAAACCTAGTCAACACAAGCTAAAGTAAAATATAATTTAAAATAAAGACCCCCACAGCAATTCTTTGTTAGCGATACATAAAAAAAAAAAAATCCACATCCGCTCTCCGCTCTCCAGCAGAATCCAGGGAAGAGAAGGAAAATGTGACGGAAGGAGAAGATCAAAAACACGAGGATTTGTTTATATCCAAGAAACATATAATCACAGCCAGGGAGGGCTTTGTGAGAACATGTGTATCTGATATCAGAGGCTTGTGCAGCCAAGTCGACCAGCGCCGTCCAAATGATGTGTCATCACTCTGCTGGTTTATCTGCTGACCCTTTGATAACTGGACATTCCAAGTCCGCTTTCACCCGAAATCAACCCCAAAACCACTTTAACCCCGAACCCAGAAACAGAAAAGAGCCACACTGCACGTCCACCTTACAATAATAAACATACACACACACACACACACCCACACACACGCGCGCACATCCAACAGTTATGCAATGTAAAGTAGGGTTTCTGCATGCAGATACAGATACCAATATTTTTGCAGTAAATCTGACAAAAGCCTCTAAAAGCCTCGAAATCATCATGGGATTTTAAAACTCGTGAAACCCAAACTAAAGACATTTAAGGTAATAAGCTCTTTAAGGGAAGATGAGTCCGAAGAAACTCTGGAATACAAAAAGCCGTTAAAGTGATTAAACACATGAAACATGTGTTAACTGGTATCCAGGTGCTGTTTGAGACAATAATTCTACCTGCACTGGATGTTTTGTCCTGCTGTTTTTTACTTTGACTCTGCTTAACCCAGATCCAGCACTTAAGATCTGACCAGATCTGGATCCTGGATCTCAGACATGAAGTAATTAATTAGTAACAAAAATTATTACATGCAGTTGAATTAAGTATGTTTTTTTGAGTAAATACTCCACTTTTAATACAGAAAAAGTCCAATGTCGGCATGCATATATATTCATTTATATTTTATAATTTACATCGCATACAGAATGATCACATATTATTGAAATAAGTGTTTTCTGAGTAAACACTGCTTTTAATATTGGAGAAATAGTAATGTCATCATGCACATATACCCAGTTATATATTATAATTCACACCACACACCACTCTGGTCTTTTATCTCAAAGTACTGCCACATGAAGCTTTGTTGCTTTGCACCAGCTTACTGTCGGTCTATCAGAGCCATGTGTGGGAACACAGGCCATGGAGGAGATTTGGAGCCGGTCAGGACATTTTTTTTTTCTTTTTGGATCCAGCTGGATCCAGAACCACTGGAAATGAGCGGAGATTCGACAGCTGCTCCTCCTGATTCCTCCCCCTCCCTCCACTGCTGCTCTGTCCACACACTGCATTGCAATTTTCAAACTAGTGAGGTAGATGGAGAGGAATTGAAAGTGGGGGGTGTGGGGGTGGGGGGTCACACTTTAAATATAGAACAACACATTTAAATAGAGAATTCATTTACAACAGATGATTTGAATAAAAAGTGGACAACATAACTGGCTTCCTGTATCAGCAAAATGCTACATGACTCTAACCTCACTGTTAAACATGCACACACTTGGACACACTTGATTGTGTAAACTGTCTGCACATGCATGCATGAATTCACATAAACACACTCGTCATGCACATGCTGTTTGCAGGTGTCAGCAACAGCCAACATCATTTCCATTTGTTGTTGTTTTTCATTCGCTGCACAACAGAGGTCAGCACTGAGACACAAATTACACAGAGAACCTTCAGTGCCTTGCTTAAGGGAACTTTGACAATAGTTGTTGTTCCCCGCCCACGTTACCAGCTGCTGCCAGGATTTTAACTAGCAACCCCCTGCTCATAAGCCCACTTCATTTGGCCTTGAGGCTACGGCTGCCCCCAATATACATGCACACACACAAACAAATCTGCATTTTGTTTTGCTCTCCGTGCCTCTTTTCTGCTCTCTTCCACACACATTCACACATTTCTAGGCAATTAGTCTGGAAAATATGGAACATAAGAGATTCATTTTTGCAAATCTGTCGGCCCCCGAGGCCGAGGAGCCGCGTTTTGTGTTTTGAATAGTGGCTCTTAGGTACAAATGAGGCTCTGAAATGGAGTACAGTGTTGCTGAATTGCAGCTGTGCAATGAAGGAGGCCTCGGCAGGCCCTCTCACCTGGCACTGAACCTGCTTATGTGGCGGAAAACACACACACACACACACACACACACACACATACACGCATGCACACACACACACACATGAACAAACACACAAACATGCATACACAATCACAGGCACATACTCAGCCATGGACACATCTAGAAGCAACAAACATACTGTATGAGTGTGTCTACATGCACACACATGCACGCACACACACACACACAGATTGTTTTGTTTTCCAGTAAGCAGTGAGTCAGTCACTGCAACTATAATACACACAAACACACACTTCTGCTTCCTTTGTGTGTGTGTGTGTGTGTGTGTGTGTGTGTGTGTGTGTGTGTGTGTGTGTATGCGTGCATGTGTGTATGCATCTTGTGTATGTATGTGCACAAATCAGTGTGTACAGTTGCACACACACAACTTATGTACATTGTGTAACAATGTAGCCCACAATCTGTTGCAGTTCTCTGCAGTCGGTCTGAGGCTGAGTGATTTCAGAAACCAGAACCCGTCTCTCACATCACAGCTGCACTTCTGAAGTGACACAGGATGAATTCTGCACCAACCACATTTTCAACGTTATTTGATCCTTTAAACTCTGATTTCCTCTCAAATTTCCTTTCAAGTCGTCTCAAAGTTAGAAAAAGCCTTTTTCCATATTGTAGGACAGTGTCCATCCATATTGTGTATCTGCTGGTTGCAGCTTCATTGAAGCTCCATCACACTTATATTGAGTGAAATATTCAAAGCCAAGATGCCATTGTTTTATTGCATTACATCAAATAGAAAAGATCTACATGTCTTGTGCATCATTTTATACACATTTCCCTGGACAGATTTGGGATCTTTGGAAACCTTTGGATCTCCACTAGAATTTAAAATAAAGCTCTGTGGGTTTGAACCAAGCTCGGCCATGCAGCGTGCATTTGTAATGATGAACCTGCTGATGGGACTGACAAAGCTGAAGTTGTTTTGAACTGTATTTGGCTCAGATATTCTACAGGTTCAGGATATAAAACCTGGCACAGTAAGCTGACTGTCATGAGTTCTTTTTCTTTTGACTTGTGAAGCCATCTGGCCACGCTCTAACTGAAGCGTTAGATTGTAAATGTGGACAAGTGAGCTGATGATGGACAGATAGTAGAACTCATCACCTGCTACATATTTTATAAATGCAGGTTGCTGCTGACAGAACCTGAACTTTCATGAAGTAAGCAACAGAAACAAAATCAGAATATGGCTACTCCATATCTGCTGGCTAATCTGCGAGACTAAAACACACACAAAGAGATATTTTTGATTTGATACATAAAAGTAGTACTTTTTATGCCACAACTGTTAAATTATTATCCTTTTGGACTTTTAAAAAGAGCCTTTGACTAAAAACATGTTATTGCATAAGCTTGAGCACAGCATCTGTGACGATACCAAGTGCTATGTAACAGCCTAAGCATGTGGTGTGTTATGAATGCAGACGGGTCAGGTCACAGACAGCATGTGTTTTGCTCCACTGGGAGCTGACCTCCCCTCCCACCTCCTCCATCCTCTCCTCTTCCTGTTTCCTCGTCTTCCTCGTCGTAACCCAACAGCAGAGCAGCAGCAGCAGTTTCATCTTCACTCAGATTATTTCCACTGAGTGAGGACAAGAAACGGCCTGCAAGAGCGCATCACAAGACGTGAAGCCGTCACCGGACTGGAGGATCAAAGATCGTTCCCATGTAAGGCTGCTGGGTGCAGTGGCGCTGCTAAGCCGATGTTTAGGGAAAGCAACTTTTCGGGCTCTGTGTGGTCACTGGCCACAGTTGGGCAGATCAGCGTCCATTTTGGATCTGCTTTTGGCAGGATTAACCACGATCGCTGGTGTTTACCCAGGGTCTCGGGGAAACGAAGCCCCTCCTCAGGGTCGGTCACAGTGTCGGGGCAGAGAGGGATGAGCGCTGCAGTTTCCTCCAGTGTGGATTACCCCGAGCAGAGGTGTTTAACTCTGATCGCCGGGGCCCACAGGATGAGAGGGATTATGCTTCTTAGAGCCGCTCAGTCGACCACCTGGGCCAAACTCTGTGCATTAGGACCCGCTTAAAGGGATCCGAGTCGATGAAACCACATCCTGAGATAGCCGAGCCGGATTTTTCAAAATGGATTCTGTATGGATGTGTTCATGCCACGTGGGCCTCACAGGCTTTAAATTCACCGCATGTTTACATATCGCTGTGAAAACTTTGTGTCTCCAAATGTCATTTTTTCATAAACTAATAAAAGCAGCTTTGTTTGCAGCTTGGTGGCCGCGCATGAACCCAAATGTTGTAGTATTTAGTCAAGTACTCAAATTCTTAAACTGAAGTTAAAATATCACAAGACAGTTGACAGATGTTTTAAATCTTTTTTTTTTTTTTTTTACTTTTGCTTTCATTTATCCTCCAGGGAGTGTTTGCTTAAGCATGTATGCTCCTTTCCAGCCGCATCCTGCTTCACATTCACACTGTTGTGCAGTTGAAGTTTGCCCACAAGCACATTGTCGGAGTACCTGGATTCCAAATAGCAAAGATGTTTCTGCAAACTGAGAAAAAAAAGAGCAACACTCAGAATACCACTTAACCAGGGACATTTCACTGAGAAGTGGAGGAGGATATTAATGAGCTCAAGTTAGAGTGAGCACACTAATACATTTCAGAGCTTTTTGGAAACACAAGCCTCCAACCATCATCTCACATTTAAGTATAAAGCGCTTCTAACGAAACAATGACGAGGGGATGCATCGAGGACTTTACCTTAGTTAAAAACAGAAAAAAACAGCGCTGGGTTGCTGCAGCAGCAAAAAGTAACAGGATACAGCAAAGAAACAGAATGTAGAGTAAATAGGAGCTTTATAAACATGCAGCTAACAGAATGAAAACTAGATCATGTGAATTTGAATGTAAAGTAAATTCTGTGAACAAAAGTGACGTGAATCAACTTGTTTTTCAGTTAACACTGACGTAAACAAACCTCATTTCTCATGTATGTGTCGTTATGCAGGGATATAAGGGAGGTCATGTCCATAAATAGCATCTGCAATTATATTTACAGATGTTTTTTCTTAGCTGTTACTTAAAGGTTTGCCTCCTTCTGGTTTTTAAGTGGCAGTAACTAAGATCCTCACTGCCCCGTGGCGGAAAATGACTAGATGTGTCTGTAATGTCGGATTACAGATCAATGCCAGTGACTCATCCATCTTTTTGCCAGCTGGTCGGATTTCTGGCTTTCAAAACACATTTTCCAGCCCTCATCTTCTGATTTGGAACAAACGCTCCGGACCCTTTGGCTTTTCAAAACATTTCCTATACCAGAAACTTGTACAGGTGCAGACGTTTCTATTTATGTTGTTGTAATTCCCTCTGGTTGTCAACAGGGGTCGATAAAGGTCATAGAATATTTGTTGCCCCTTTAATTAATTGAGCATTGTTTTTGTCATTGGAGGCAATTCCATCTCATTGAGCAATAAAAAGATATGCTCAGAGTTTATTTTTATCTTAATTTTATTGACTATTTTATAGGCTAATTGCTTCCCTGTATGATTTTTTTTATTGTTTAATGGAGAAAGTAGATTTAAAGATCTATTGTTGATCTGTGTTTGATAGAAGTACAAAATTCAGATTATACTGCCAATGTTTCTGCCTTCACCAGTCATAGAGGTGTATATGAAGACTGGAATACAGAAAAAAACAAATACGTTTTCCCCAAAACATTGTCCAATCAACACGATAAATTCAGTCACAGCAGTAACTTCTCTCTTTGTGCTGTAGATTTTCCCCTCAGCTATCAGAAAGTCATTTGCACGTTTTTGCACGTTTTCCACCACAGATTCATTCTTTACAACATCTATAGCTGCAGGAGGTGCACAGGCAGCAGGCTCTTTCAGTAACCTGTGTGCTTCATCATGAGCGAGGAGCCTTTCACACCTTGCTCTCCTCTTCATCAAGAGTAAAAATGATCAAAATATTGATCAGGATGAGGTTAGGCCTATTAATAAATTGTAAAGAGGAAATAGAAAAATGAGTTTGTGGGCTTTGTGCAGCAGATTTGTAAAAGATTTACACCTTGCGTAGCTTATTTTGCCACAAATATGGCAAATCTCTTTTTTTTTTTACTATTGTTGTCTCATTGAATATCAGTTTTTCCTATAATAAGCCTCACTGAGCTTTGATAAGACTGCTGTATATCATAGTTGGGTATATTATTGAGGTAGCTTCAACCAGTTGGTAAATGAGTGTTGCTGAGTTTGTATATATCTCTTGTCTCTCCAGGTGATAAAGGAGACCGAGGGGACAAAGGCACACCTGGCAAGCCGGGTCTGGAAGGCCCCCCTGGCTACCGGGGACCCCTGGGCCCCAAAGGCAGCAAGGGCCAGGCGGGCGCCCCGGGAGACCCCTGCAAGATCCCCCACGCCTCCTTCTCGGTGGGCCGCCGC
>OMLF01021938.1:0-11960 GCA_900302615.1 Holocentrus rufus | reverse complement strand
ATGACCCGCTATGACCTTAGCAGTCTGTTGGAGCCTCACGAGAGCACTTCAACACCCCTCCCATCCCCCTTTTTTATTTTTTTTTTGCTCCTTGAGGGAAGGTTATCCATATTACACCATGAACAAGACTGAAGTGCCAGCTAATCCAGCTATCCCCCAGCTCACAATTTGTCAGAGTCATTACTCCCTGGTAGAGGTGGAATGTGCTGATCCTGGGGAAGCCATGTCCCACTAACATGATTTATAGTCGGTTTAATCTGAGCTAGGTTGAGCCGTACGGTTGTTTAGCTGCTCGTGTTTGACAGCTACCTGCTTGTGACATCAGGGGAGCTTTGTTTGTAGTGTGTAGATGAGGGGAAAGTACATAGGAACCCATTGTTTATGTTGCCGAGTGTCAGCTGGAACAGCCTCTCCCTGATGTCTGGCTGCAGCTGGTGCACAGCAAAGAGGCAGAGAGACACGGGGAGACAGCTGGATACAGAACAAACACACCCTCTCCCTCGCTCGCTCTCTCTGCAGAGGGAAAACTCAAGGAGCTGGAACCCTCTGAGACCTCCCCTGGGCTCGCTCAAGTCAAGAAGCATAACACTACAGCCAAGTAAAGCTGATGAACTGTGGCTTCCAAAAGAGGGTGCTGGGTGAAGTGGCAGGATACGCTGTGCAGTGCGAAGAAATGAGTGTCGGCCTGGGGAGGGAAGGGGAACGAGGTGAGGGGTCATAGGGTAATCTGCAGGGGAGCGGAGGCCCAACAGACGTGTGCAGCAGGCCAACTACACGGACGCCTGCAGCGTGGGCTTAGTGCTATAAACACAGGCTTGTCATTCATGGGGAGGACAGAAGAAGAGGTTACTGCCCCGTGTGGGTGTGCCACACTTTAAAGACTGGTTTGGGTAGTTTACGACTTAAGCAGACAGAAAACCAGTCTGACAACACCGCGGTGAGAAAGAGGAGTAAAATGACTCAGCTCTCAGTTCTGCAGCACATGAGAACTTCAAAAGGCAGGATCCCTTTAAAGCTACAAGGAAACATTTCTTATCATAGACTAAATTGTCATTCCATAATGCAATATTTAAGTTAAAGTTTACAGGCACAAAACCAAACCAAGATGCAATCAATTATTTGCGTATCTTTCTTATTATATTACTCTGCCTTCTTGGACCCCAGATAAATTGTTTACAAACCATTTAAATTTGAAGCATGCAATTAAGCATTCCAGTTGACCAGGACCACCATCCTCTGCCGATGTGACAAAGCATTTTCTTTAGAGCTATAAAATGTAAATGGGACTTGAAGTCAGTCAACCATTTTCCTAGGCGGGGAAATGAAGAAAAATCATTATACTTTCTTAAAACCCCATTTCACTAATTGAATTGGCTGAACACACATTAAATTAATTACCTAATTTAATGGATTTGAGTTTAAATCCTGTGTTTTCCTGAACTCAATGGGATGGGATTTTTTCCTTAGATTAAATTCCGCTTGGTTGTGTCAAAGATTGTGTGTTTCTTATTAAAAATAAATAAATAAATAAAAGAGCGACAAATGGTTCAAATGCAGATTTTTTTAATTCAAACAAATGCAATTATACAAATTACTAAGAACCAGCTTAACAAAAATTGTTTACTATATATATTACATGCTTTTTCAAATACATAAAAAGGCTCCAGAAAAGACAGAACCGATGTATTTACAATACCAACATGTACATACAGCTTCATTCTCTTAAGAGAAATTGGGAGCACCAGTCCATGGTTTCCAGCATGGATACAGTAAACTTGTTTTTTTTTTAAAATGTAATTTCTGTATTTCTGCAGTGACCAGTGAGATGTGGCTTTAATGTATTAAAAAACTCAATACTCAGATGGTGTAACAAAGAAGTACTTGGCTGAACTGTGCCATAATTACTGAGACTGAGGAAAGATGAATACTTTATAAATGACTGCTGCAAATTATAATGACAAACAGTTAATACACAAAGCAGTGCAGTAGTTACAAGCAATGCTACGACAACTGGATCTGGTGACTGGAGATCGTTTCAGCAGGCAGCCATCTTTGGACTCACTTTGAATGAGTTCAATCCTTCATTTCAATAAATGTCCAAGAAATACTTTACAGATCCTTCATAGTTACAGTGTTCGCACATGTGTAAAAGTGGCAGAATAGGATGAGTCTTTCTTGTTGTTCATCGCGGCTCAGTATCCTACTTTAGGGACGGTCATGGTCCTCGTCCCTGGTTCTGTGAAGCCGGTATCTATACAGAGCAACACCGGGTAAGTTTAGGAGTTTGGAGTCCCAATTCCCTTTGGCTACACCGCACAGTCACAGCAGCTCCTCCCGCTACGAGTTCAGTGCACAACACAAGTGCCATCACCACACACACTCGCAATCTCGCAATCCAGCACGTACAGACGCCATGTGGGGGGGTAATATCGGATGCACACAGGGATCCAGGTCAGTTTGGCAGCTGCATCTCAGAGAACCCGAAATGCAAAGACTTTAGTTCCTTAACAGGTTAAATTCCACAGATGTAGTTCCTTGATTCTTCAGATCCTCTTTTCCAGAAAAACAGGTAAGTGCAGTCTAAGGCACAGTGACAGCTTCTTGAGGTGAAGGTTTCACGTGTTACGATGGCAGGTCGGCAACTAAACTATTGTTCCTGGTTTTGAGTCCTCGTGCCAATAAATCTGTTCATCTGGATCCATGTTACTGTTCATTTGGCTGCTGATGTGTGAGTCCATTTGGTTGACATCGACGTAGGATCTGTAATAAACACACAGGATTCAAACACATTAGACTGGTGGCAAATCGAACAGAGCTGGTGACTTATTGAATAGGAGGTTAGAATGAATTAACCCTGGGCCGTCAAAATGAATGTCACTTCCATCCTGAGATATCCTGACTACTTCATGTGTTTCAGGCAGGTTAATGTTGTTTTTTTAACCACAAAAATATCGAGGAGGCTTTCGGACAAGGGTAAATCCAGGGTCAAAATATTCTCACCCCACAAAGCAGAGCAAATGCGCACACACACACCCACACACACACACACACACAGCATTCAATGTTCAGGGGTCACATTCTCCCTCTGCCACCAAAGTGCTTTCCCATCACCACAGAACACCCGCAGAAACAAAGCAAAAATCAGAACGATGGAAATGAAGTGATTTTGAGCTTTCTTTCCATCCCTGCCACAAAGAAAATTGCACATAACCATCACCATTGAATCCACGTGGGGTAGTTTGATGTTTTTGTCTCTCACCCTTTCTTTTGTGCTGTGCCTTTGATTATTGAGGGGGGGAGGAGGGGGTTAATTTTCCTGGTCAGTAGCATAGGCAACAGCACCACACCTCTCTAATGGCCCTGCAGGGAGCGCCATCCTATCCCTGCTCCGCCACACAAACTCTGGGGGACATCTGTGCATGAGAGGGGGGGCAAGGGTCAAGGGTGAATGGCATCACGTAGGCAGGGTGCCTCTAAAGGGGCCGAGGAAGAAGGCAGACAGCAGCTGAAAACAGATTATCTCAGTGGTAAAGGCACAATGTAGAGAAATGTGACCACTGGATGACATTATGGCAGATGGAAGGAGAAACAGGGCAGGCAGCAATGAAACAAGCCATGCAGTTACCTTATCATACATGACGACGGGATCAAAAAAAAAAAAAAAAGCGCAAAGTGCAGAGCTCACTTCAAAACATCAACAAGCAGGCTTTGGAGTCACGCTGCGGACAAACCCACAGGCTCCGGCCGTCGCCGTTTACTTACTATGGTGGGCTACCCTTAGCAAAGGACACCTTACTGAGCCTGTGCCCTCTGGAGGGTTGCGGCTGCCCGGGGCTGGAGGTCACCCGCCTGGCTCGGCAACCAGGGGAGGAGGAGGAGGAGGGAAAGGAGGAGGAGAGCAGGGAGGAGGTGGAAGAGGAAGCGGAGGAGGAAGAACTAGCAGGGAAAAAGGCACAGCGCCTCTGGCCATCAGGGCTGTACCAGGAGCCCTTTAAAAGCTGGGAGGCGCCGTATCTATAAGAGAGCAGGGGCCGGTGGACAGTTAAGAAGGAGAGGAGAACCACACTTAAGCTCTGTGGAAGAACTGTCTGTTGGCTGCACAGATCCTATAATCCCTATGCTGAACCAGGCAGCCATGTTAAGTAGGTAGAGAGCGGCCTCAGACTCCACAAACATCCATTTCATAACTTAAGGGCAAAGCAATAGAAAAGATAACATTGGCTACACATTGCTGTGTGTAGTGGATAACACAACCAAAGAGCAGCTTATATTTTCTGGAGCCATCCATTCTAGGTAATTAAAAACTAGCGCTTAGCTGTGGGGATAAGGAGGATCAGGGAGTGGCTAATTGGATAAGGTGTTGAGCTGAGGCCAAGTTTTTTTTCCTCACCTGTTGTGGGCGGGGTGACTGTGGTGCGCCGTACTGTAAGAGTAGGCCTGCTGCGCATGCACCGGCATGTCGTAGTCTGCCGTACCAACACCCATCTGGCCGTGCCAGTTCCCAGTAGAGGCAGCTGAGGACACTGGAAAGTAAAACATAAATAAATAAATAAATGCAGAATAAAGCGTGACACAGGAGCTCACAGCGTGAGCGGAAGAGTGTTCGGAGTTAACAACTGACCCACTTGCATGCAAAGTAGCATATTCCATTCTGAAAGCACAAAGGACGGCTTTCAAGGTCAACTATGTAAACTGGAGCTAAGGTTAGACCAATTTGTAGTTCTACCAATTTATCGGGCCGTTATCTGCCTTTTTTTTTTTTTTTTTTAATATCAGATTATCAGCGAGTTCATGGCGTCTTCCCTCTGATATGATAGAGGTTATGCTGTTACGAGGTTATGCTCTATCTGTTTGACACTATCTGTCTACTGCTTTTTATTTTGCATTTGCAATATTCTTTTTGTTCATTTTGATTAACATTTTGTTAAGAATTTTATTCAAAATAGATATACTCTAGTTTTTTTTTTTTTTTACGTCATTTTCAAATTTAGAGATGCTGAATATCAACATAAAATACTGGCTACTTGCAGCTTCACTTAAACTGCACAGTATCGACTGTGCAGTAAACCAACCTGATGAGTAGGAGACGGTCCTGTTGTAGCTGTAGGGGGCAGGTATGGTCTGGTAGCCTAGGCTCTGCTGGGAGCCTCGGTCGTAGTCGTAGTCGTACGCCGCCTGCTTGTGCCCCGTGTTGCGGTGGTACCAGCCTCTCAAGTGTTCGGCCACCAAAGCCTTCTTGATGTTTTTGTTCACCTGCTCGTTGCTTCGGGGCACCGGACGGTTCCTGGGCGGCCGCAGAGTGGCGTACGGATTCTGTGACATGCTGTCCATCTCGTCATTACCATAGCGACCATACATATCCTGGCTGTGATAGGCCATTGGGGAGGGGTGGTATGACGGATTGACGCTGTAGTGTCCCTCCATCTCGTTATCGTACATGTAGACCCCGTTGGGGTACGGCTCTGGCTCTGCGTAGCTGGGATAGCCCGTCACATAGTAGGCCGTCGTGGTGGGCCGGGCCCGAGGCTGGTAGGCGTAGCAGCGCGCGTCCGGCTGAGCCAGGTTGGGCATGCTGCCCGTGTTGGCGTACATGTCCTTCCGGTGGCGGCCGCGGGCTCGGCGTCGGTGGGTGTGGTTACCGGGGGCGCTGTACTCCACGCTAGACTGGCTCGTGTAGGAGGAGCCGTCATCAAGGACCTCCGTGCTGTTGCTGCGCCGGGCCGGGGAGAGGGCAAATGTCGGCGCGGGCGGCTCGTTCTCTGTCAGGAACTGAGACTGCGACTCCAGACTTCCACTCCGCTGGCGGAAATGCTGTGGGCCATCTTCTGACCTTTAGGTAGAAAACAGTATTATTACATTAGCCTGTCCCTGTTCTCACTGGCATGTTATATACTAAAAAAAAAAAAAAAAGAACCAAGAAACAACTAACTAAACATCAAAATTAGACGTATAATTTTAGTACAGCAAGACACACAAACACACTTTCAAAAAGGATGTTGTTTGCATCAGATCTGTGTCTAGTTTGTAACACAACACGTTTCTACATTTCAAGACAACATGTTAAAGCTGCTGTAATCAAAACTGTCGAGGAACAATTTGAAAACACAACAGGTGCTTAAATGTAACACCAGAATGTGTTTTCCCCTTTAGCAGACCTTTTTAAGAGTGAACAGCCGAGTTTTCAACAGCTCAATGAGTTTTTAATTGGCTCTCAGGGCTGGTGATGAAGCAGATGTTCAAGTGTGTGTGTGTGTGTGTGTGTATGTGTGTGTGTATAAACAAGCATGCAGATGGGTCAATCTGCACGGCCCTACCTGAGCTGGGTGCTGCTGTAGGCGTTGCGGGTGAGGAGGGGGGTGGGGGGCATGCTGCGCGCGTCACGTGGCTGTCTGGAGGCCTGCTTGTACGGGCTGCTGTGGCTCGATAAGGCGTTGCGGTGATTATAGTGGTGCGATTCCTGGACTTGGCCATAATTTAATCTGGAACAGAAGATAAGAACAATGACTTGAGAACGTTCACTTCTTCGGGGGAGAGTCTGTCATCGAGATAACACCACTTCTCTCTCCTCGCATGTTGGTGCAAGTGGAGGGAGAAGGAAAAAAAAAAACATAACAAATCTGTTTCCCTTGAATGCGGCATTTTAGTCATTGCTTACACCTGAGTGATTATGATTTCACAGCTCACTGATCTTTCTCTTCATGCAACAGCAAGCAAATATCATAACAGCAACTCTGACTGTTTAAAATGAGTTAAAACACCTCAATCTCAGGGCAACATGTCACCCATATCACTTTGTAAACATTCATACAGTAGCTGCCATTTAAACAAAGTTTCCAGAGCTACTTTCCTGTTTCCCTTTTCCTCCCCCCTCTCACTTTGGGATTGTTGTCTGCTCCTTAGCAGGCAGCAACATGCTTGTTTCCATCTATTTTTAAAGACGGCGCGTTTGGGCTGATAAGGGTGAGATTGTGGAGAGGCAGGAGAAAGGAGGAGGGAGGGGGTGACTGGCAGGAATGTAGCTCTGGTTCTCCTCTGCAGGTCTGTACTAGCTTCTTGCTCTGGGACTACAAAAACATCCCAATCATAAACACACTTGGAATTAACAAGTATTAGCAGGTTCCCTGGGTGTCTGTTCCCACTGTGTACCTGCTGTCGCTGTTCTGGTCATTGGCAGAGGGCCGTCTGTCTTTATGGTAGTGCATGTCCAGAGTGTCTGCATGGTGAGGTTTGGGCGAATATTGGACCGACCTCGAACGCTGCCTCTGGGAGCTGAGCTCATCATCTGCAGGAAAAAAGGGGCACGGCTGAGTTTAAACTAATTCTACAGTGCAGAAACGGGGAGGGGGGACTAAACAGAGGGAGTAAACACATGAGCATCAGTGTGTCTGAGACTCACCATCATCCAGTGTGAGACTGTCAGACAGAGAGCTGAGCTCTGAGGGGTTGACATCATCTGATAACAGAGGACAGAAACTGCTCTTGAGAGACACATTTCTTATTGCTTTTCATGAAAAATGACAGTGGGTATTTAGACAATTTACACTTGATATGAATTCGTGTGCTCCCTTTGACTTTCAGGAATGCGGGGGGAATCCAGGCTTTGCAGCTCAAATCATGTTTTCTCTGTAGCTGTTTGTGATGTCTGTGTTAGAAAGGCTCTGCGTACCTGCAATGATCAGTGAAGCTCTTTGCGTGGGTTTCTTTCCTGTCTTGATCCTATAGGCGTTGATCTCCTCCTCAATCTCCTGCAGCTTCCTCATTGCATCCAGACAGTTGTTTCTCCTCTTTTTCTTGACCGTCTTACAGAGGTCGCCCTCATTGGCTAGCTTCATAGCTGCTTCCACAATCTTCTGCTGCAGGGCAAACCTGCTCTCCAGGTTCCTCAGGTTGGGGTCCTGAAAGGAAATCAACAACACATACAGTTATCAGGGAGGATTTCCTTGAGGCATAAATAAATCCTGGCAATAGCAGAACTGAGGAAAGAAACAAATCAAAACTTTGAAGTTAAAAGACACAACCTGGAATTCATTTGACCACCTTATTTTGGGTATTTTCACATATTCTTGAAGTGTCTTGCACATGGAAAGAATGACTTTCAGACCTAATTATTAAAAAAAAAACAACCTACTCAAACATTTCAAAAATGTTAAAAGTCATCCTCAGTGCAGATAAGTTGCTATGTGACCAAAGGCAGTGGTGTGGCAGCAGTTTTTCCAACAGAGTGCCATGCTGCAATTACATAATTACATATTGGTTCTTTGTTACTGAAAATTATATATCATATGTAGCCTCAGTTAGAAATACAGTACAATAAAATAAACAACTAAAATCAGGCCCAGCACCTTGTAACAGCTGTACTAACCTCATCATAGGGGAAAAGGTCATCCAGTTTGAAAGCTGTTCCCATACGGCGTCGCACATGTGGAGCCTTTTCACCTGTTGTTAAGGGATACTCTTTAGGCAACCTGCCTGTTAGCTCCTGCAAACAAGAACAACACATAAAGGATTTGATTTTAAAATGTTATGTTGATGCAAATGTCTTAAGATGACCCCTAACTTCAATGCAAATTATGATAAAATAACCAATAAAATAACTTTCAGGAGCCAATGTGAAAGAGGTGGCTGTCATTTTTTAATGGCGTATGTCTTCTTTTTGAACAAAACACTTAAAACAGTCAGCAGGGATTTTGCACACTTTGAAATTTCCTTTCTAAACAGCTGAAAGTCAGTCAAAGACACTCACAGCTTCTCTCATGCATATCTTCTTCAGTTCCTCCAGTTTCTGAGTCAGTGAGTCTTGAAGATCCTTCTCTTTCTTTTTCAGCTCGGCGATCTTCTCTTTCTTCTGGTCTTCACTGACTTCGGAGTCAGCAGAACCTATAAAAGCCATGATTGTGATTAATTACAAATTACGGCAATAAATCATCATTCATCAATTAGACGTGGAA
Organism: Holocentrus rufus; assembly: GCA_900302615.1. Taxonomy (NCBI): domain Eukaryota; kingdom Metazoa; phylum Chordata; class Actinopteri; order Holocentriformes; family Holocentridae; genus Holocentrus; species Holocentrus rufus. Next base: position 3,012 of record OMLF01021938.1, on the reverse strand, counting down.
CAGAACAGAAGCCATTAGGGGCTGGATTGTTAACTCGTTGTGTACCGGCAGAGATGAGGCTCCCGTTGCTGGCCATGATGAGCTGGTCTTTGCTCTCAATGCTGGACAGTTTACTGATCCGCGGAGCGCCGATCTCAGTGAGGTCCATGGCGATGTCTCCTGAACTCCTGGTTGTTGAAATCTTTGACTGTACAGGAAGAGAGGGAGCAAGAGGATGGGAAACAGGGAGGAGGAGGAGGAGGAGGAGGGAAAAAAGGGAGCAAAGGAGGCAATGTCAGTATTTCATCTTAATGATAGCGCAGTGCGATAGCGGCGGCTCCATTTGCATGCGCGGGACTCCGAGCTCAGTGCTCTCTCATCAGTCAGTGTAGTCTCTATTCCTGGATGAGCACTGACACGCCATCTGCTTCTGAGAAAGACAGGGGCTGAATAACCTCATCTGACTGCAGCGCCACATGCACTCATCCATCCACCACAAAATGCTCATCACACACCACTCATACTGTATAATAGCCCTGACACTCAGCAAATCTGTCCAATAAATACAAAACCATGAAGCAAGAGCACATCCCACACCTTCAAGGCACTGAGGCCAACAACCTACGCTGGTATGTGATGATTAAGAAACAAGAAGGACTTTTTTGAATACCCTGCGCCCTTTTCCATTTATTTTCAGTCGTCTGGTTACAAAAAGCATGCGTCTCCTCCACATTATGTGCCCTAGATTTTTGACGTGGCTCATTTTGGGCCAGTCCCATGGACGCTCTAAGATTCAACTTTAGCCTCACAGCGAATTACATCAAGGCAAAAATAGCCTTTGAAATGGGTATTATCTAGGCAGAGTTCTTGGACGAGATGATAAAACTCAGAATGGGCTGCTCATCCTCTTCTGCAAGAGCAAACAGAGCAAATGCTATTTGCCTCCTGTCTGTTTTTATGAAAATAAAACGTTACCCCATTTGTTACTTCAGGCTAGTTAGCTAATTAGAATGCAAGGTGTTGTCAAACTTTGTGTTGCATGGGAATGAGAATGATGTAACACTCCCAGCATCGCTTGAGCTCTTCTGTTTCTGGTTAAGTACAAAGTGACACTGCACTGAAAGCTGTACAGGAGGGAGCCAAATGCACGTATAGATAGAACAGAGCAAGAGCAGAGAGATTGTGTCTGGAGAGCCTTCATAAGAACAAAAAATATTATCCCCAGATGATGCAGAGGATCAGTGGAGGTGGAGAGGGTGCAGACACACTCACTTTGGTCTGCTTCCTGTCCAGGTAGAACTGGTGCTGACTGATGGCCATCACCCAGATGGTTTTAATCAGAGAGTGGCTGGCATACCATGTGTGGATAACCAGACCAGTCTGCCCAAAAGTACGTTTGGTCACTGTCCTTCTGTGGAACACAAACAGACACACACTCATATTATTTGTGCTACTGCAAGGAGCAAATCTGTCCGGTGGCTGCGAATAAAAAACATCTTGATAACACATCATCAAGGTTATAATTGAGATCATAAAAGGGATAAGCTAAGCAGGGATTAGGACAGACTTCGTATTAAAACTTCATGGGTGTTTCTGTGACACGACATATTGATGAGGAGTGCAGCAGCAACATCAAGCTCACTTTAGATCAGTGGGATTTAATTACAGCTTTTGTGGCTTGAAGTGCCATATTAAACCTGTGTGAAGAGCAGTAACAAGGCCTGCAGTAACCTCAGAATAATACATTGGTCCTTTAATAGCAGGAAAGCTCTCATTTGACAGACAGGCAATTAACACAGTGCCCTAAATGGGCCACGGGCTCCAGATGCCTTTCGTGGCGACTGAGGTGTAGGATAGAAGACGTGTGCAGCTAAAATGCTAAAAATGGGAACACTTCAACAACAGGGAGCAGACCTGCTGAGATCAGTTCAGATAAATGAAGTGGTTTGCCTTCTCTGACCTGTGTGGATCGTTCACCTCCACTGCAAATTTCTTCTCGCGGAAATACAAATTCTCCAACTGCTTCCACTGAAACAACTGCAGAGAGAGAGAGAGAGAGAGAGAGACAGAGACACACACATCTGAGTACACAAGCCAAGGACTGTTCATTTGACTGTGGATCTACACAGAAATAGACTTTGAGACACATGGCTGTAAAACAAACATTCGCATCCATTTGCTCAGAAATGCTTGACGCTTTACATGCAACACAGAGGGATCCATCTCACCAAAAACAAGCATTAAACAAAGAGCTTTGTTCCAGCCACAGCAGCCGGCCCACTGGCGCAGGTTTCTGGAGTCAACTTGCAACATTAGCAGAAACAACAACGTGACAGCTGAATGCTGCGAAGGCGGTCCGGTCGGCCAGCCAGTCAAGTGTAAGGTCAGGCTAACAGAGGAGCAATTATAACTGCTGCTGCAACGGCAGGGAGCGCACAGTCTTACCGGGACAGGTTCTCATTTCATTCTGCCCTGGAGGGAAAGCGCTAAAAACGGGGCAGGGAGTTCTCTAAGTCAAAATGAAGCATTTGCTCGAGTAACACCGGCTTCAATAAAGAAAGATTTGGAACTGCTTGCCTGTGAATTATTTTTCCCTCGCCCTCGTTTTGTGGAGGGAAGAAGAAAAAAAAAAGGAAAAATAAATAGACACCGCACAATAGTGTGGCTGAGATTTATGGAGGAGGAGATTCATAACCACCGTTTACCTGATAGCAGCCCAGAAGGCAGCACTCTAAATTACTCTGAACTACAAAGGAATGTAATACATCTTAATACACTGTTCTCTGGGGGGGAAATCAGAGTAAGCTGACACATCCCTATACTGTGGGATGGATTTTTAGCCATATTCCCCTCTTCCACCGGGACAAACATAATTTAATTCAACAAACCAACAATACTGCATCACATATCCGTTACAAAATAGTGGCCCATGCGGTGACAGAGTGCCTGTATCTAGACCACACTGAGCAGGGAGAACACGCCGCTGAAAGGAGAGTCCAGAAAACAAATTTAAACCCCCACTGACTTTCTTCT
>OMLF01021937.1:17254-28297 GCA_900302615.1 Holocentrus rufus | reverse complement strand
AAAGGTCCACTTCCCCTGATTATGTGTTTTTATTCATTTTAAAAGACGTCAGTGAAGAGCAAAACAATCACCAGCCTGCATAACAATCAATAATACATCTGCCTTATTATCCATCTATCTATCTATCTTTTTATCTATCTATGATGTAATGAGACTTATTTCCAATGCATTGACAATATGTGGATGCAATTGTGGAAAACACTGCGGAATATTCCTTTAAAGTGACCCATTTCTGATATTCCCTGACGCCCTCGGGGGATTTGTGACTCCCTGACTTCCTGGCTGTATTACACCTCGACGTCCCAGACAGAAAGTCCCAGACCGGCGGCGTTCCCTGACCTTGACGGCCCAGATGGACTGCTCCAGCGGGTGGAAGAGCTTGAAGCAGAAGCCGTCCTTCTTGGACGGCCTCTCGATCAGCTCGCAGGCGTTCAGCAGCACCGTGCCCACCCACTGCCCGTTCTTGTGGGTTTTGTAGATGAGCAGGACGCCTGGTTTCAGCACGCACCACAGCTTGGTCCAGCTCTTCAGGGTGCCGCGGATCTGGGGTGGACAAACACACACACATAGAATTTCTCTTAGTGAGACTGTACCCCAAACCAGCTCCAGGAAACGACTCCAAAACACCAGGATTCACTGATATATGGAGGATGTTTACGTCTGATAAGCAGAAGTTCATTCCTGAAAACCCGGCGTAAGAAAATAAAGTCTCTCGATAAATGAAAACTCTTTAAACTTTGTGGAAACGACTCGTTACAAAACTCTGTTCCATACAGAAGCTACAGGTCTTATTTCACTTGTAACCAGTCGTTGTAAACCTAAACAAACTAAATATACAAATGCAACAAAATAAACCTTTTCCACTGTGGTTCAGACCAAAGACGGTGAACTGCGGAAGTGTGGATCCTCATCTTCCTTGATTTTCCATAAGTGCCAGTTTATATAACTCAGCAGAAACTGCATTTCCAAAATGCTTTGTAAACATTTGAGGGAAAAATTAAGCCTCAGTCCATGACTCTAAAATAGAGGATCTAGTATGTAAAGTGCTTTTGTCAAGGATTTATGTTTTAGAAGGTGTCATAACTTGTTGGCTTTTTGTTTTATTAACCATTCAGTAAGAGCAGATGATGTCTTTTTCCACAAACAGCAGATGTGCCATGTTTGAGTGAACCTCTCTGCAGAACAGACATCAAACTCTCCCACCTTCAGCCAGTCGGCCATGACGATGACGGAGGGGTCGGTGATGGTGCTGAGCAGCTCCTTGGTGGCTCTCTTCTTCTCCTCCCTGTAGTTCTTCTTCTGCACCTGTGGGAACCACACACACACACACACACACACACACACGATGTCTTACAATGTATAGATGTGCACAAGTGTGAATATTAGCACGCCACACTTCCTTCCATTTCTCACTGAATTATATTTGGTCCTGTGTTAACGGTGAATAATGAGCCGACGATGCAAATGTAATCACACTGCAAAGTGTCCTTGTTAAGACGCCATCTAGTCAGCTCTGATTGGTGGAGTGGACTACAGGCTCCTCTTACCTAAATATGACTGATGGTGCAAAGACAGATTAGCCTCATTTTAGCTTTTCAAGACTGATTCACCTCCACAGCAGAGTTGTGAAATATCTGGTGGATGTGTTCAGTTTTTGTGGCAAAGAATATTAAACTGTGCAGTGAGTGCAGTTTTTCTCCCAGAATGCTTTTCTTGTCAGGGTCAAAAAGCCTCTGAAACAGCAGAGACCATGCAGCACTAAAACTTTCCACTGAAAGCAAAACGAATTCATTTCTGTCAGGTGGGTTAGCAGCTCGTTGTTGCAGCCCCCCTCCTGTTCAGTCTTCAGGTCCACACAGACTGGAGGTTGTGGAGGCTGATCCTGTTACTATCAAGAAAAAAATCTAATTTATGCAAAATGTGAAAGCGGAAAACTACTACCTGTCTGTCCTTGGCCGAGTGGAGTCTACATTAACATTCACCGCCTGTCATCCGACTCAGACACAAAGACTACGTCTGACTCCTGGCCCAGAGTAATGAAAAAAGTCCGAGCAACGGATTCAGGTCCATCCGCCGCACTGTACCGTCTCATTTTTCAAAGACAAGTTTTCTGTGTGATGCATTGAATTCACTGGGCTGTGCTGAGGCAGAAACACAATTCAAGTCACTATTTGTCAAACCGAGGCAGGAACGAGTCCTGGTGAGGAATATAAACACCCGGGGTTAACTTGGATTAAAGCTGTGGAGAAGCTGTGTGCTACTGCAATCCTGCTTTGATTTACCCATGAGCAACAAAGTTGATCTTGTCATACAACTATAAAATTCAGAAAGTGTCTGAACACTTGCACACTTGGGCTTCACACAGAGTAAAACTGCACATTTCAACCTCCACAGAGACATCCCACCGTCCATGTAAACAGTATATGTGGTGATATTTTAAGGCTGTCTTCAGAATTAGCGTCCGGATAAGAGGGGGCTTAAGCGGACTTAAGCTCATTTACCTTGAGAGATTCCTTCTTGGTGAGCTTCCCTCCAGATGCCGACACGTCCTTGTCCGAGCCATTGTACAGCTTCGTTTCAGACTGTGGAGACAAGAGGGGATGTGAAGGGTTAAACTGCAAAGTGCAGATAAGAAACACAATCAATCAATCAGTGTTTGAAAATACATGGGTCATAATGCGTTTCGCTTTTATGCCAGCAATCGTTTGTAAATGTAGGCGAATAGTGCTCCCACAAGCAATAATCAATAAACTTTTGGCTTCCACAATAAATCATCGTGAAATACCGGCATGTCAGCGATAATGAAACATTTTATTCCATTGAGAACGTCAGCTGTACGGTCGAGATGCTCATAAAAGTGCAGTCAGAACATTTCGGTCCGCAGGTCATTGAGACTAATGGTTATGATTAATAATCAGGATCACAAAATGATGGGGATGAACATTTCAGCTTTAATTGAATCAATTTACTCAATTTAGTTCCTCATAAAGCAGTTTCTGAAATAAGCAATTCTGACCCTAACCCATCAACTTCAAGTAACACCTGAATTATAAACTTTATTATGCACTTATCAGGACAGAAAGACCTGCTGTTCCACTCTGTTTCCTCCTAATCCTACATCACTCTGCTGTAGGATTTCTGCTTCAAAATGTGAAGTCTGTCTCTGGCAGCAGGAAAACTGATGTCGTCTGGTGGATGTCACCCATTTTGAGGCTGATTTTTATATTCCCTTTCCAAGTCGCTTTTCTTTATTAATTACTGTAGGAAGCCTGGAGGCTGTGAAATGTGTTATTCTGTCAGAAAAAGGCATTCATTCCAAAAACTAAACCCTGCTCGTTAACAGGCATATTAAAAGAGTCTCTTTTTTTTCCTAAATTCTATGAGTCATCTCTCCACCCCGAGGCGGCCTTGATCCCAGTTTCAGAGCCACTAATCTGAATGTCAGGAGCCCCTAAAACGCATCAGTAATTCTATGAAGCTCTTGAAGAAGAAATATAAAACTTGCAGGGGCTGATGAGCGCATCGGTTTGAGACGACCAACACCGCCCTGTGAGTCAACATCTAATGTGAGGGGAGGGATCACATCTGAAAAACAATTCTCCCTGCTTCTCTCCTTTGATTTATTCAGAATTCCCACACATTTTCACCGACAAAATTTCAAAACTTTTCCATGACTTTTCAAGGACCCATAATGAAATTTCCATGACTATTCACAACCTACAGTACAAGTCCATGAACAGAAATGAAATTGAAGGATCATAATGTTTTATGTTACACTAACAGCTACAGAAAGTCGGACTTTCACATTAAAACATGGAAGATTATCCATGGAGGATCACTGTAATTCATTTAATTACAGACAACAAAATTAAATTCCATGACTTTTCAAAATACTTTTTATGATTTTATGTAATTTCATAACTTTTCCAGGTCTGGAAAATTAGCTTGTAAAATTCCATGACTTTTTCCAGGTTTTCCATGACCACGGGAACCCTGTTTATGTATTCACAGAGCATTTCTCTCTTATACGATGGTTCTCAAGCAGCAGGGACTCTGTCAGGACATTATGGATCTGACACTTGTAATCCTCACTAATGGTCACTTGTAAAGCTGGTGATGCAGGACGTTTACCTTGTTTTTACTATAAGCAGCTCTCTGCAAACTGCTCTGGATATGAATGTCAGCTAAATGCAAGTGTTATGCATAAATTTATTCCACAGAGAGAAAAGGATTGTGCATTTTCACAGCAGTATAATCAGCATTATATCATCAGAGAGCAGCACAATTGTTGCAAAACAGCGTCTGCAGGTGATCACTTTCCCTCTCTGACTGAACCCGGCCGGCCCGCCCGTGCAGCTCCACGGTAACCTGAACTTAGCTCGGTTAGCCGAATGAAAGCTATAAATGTCAGTGCATGTGCGCCTCTGCCAGCTCCTTCCACAAGCCAATTGAAAGTGGTTTAAAGTGGAGAGACAGACGGTGAAGCGCGGCTACTTAAGGCTTCAAACGCCTACAGGCAGCGATGGAGAGAGCTTGAGGGATACATGATAACAAGCACCGAGGATAAATTCTGCAAGTTTTTCCACTACTTCTGCTTCAGATCTGAGATGGAGGATCTCTGGGATTGCTTGAATCAAAGGATTAATTGAGTCCACAGATAAGGATTCATCAAAACCTCGTCTTGTTTGACGGCTTTGAAGGGTCTAGCCAACTCCTGGGGCTTGTTGGTCCGACTTTCAGGCGATGTTTTTTTGAAAACGATCATCCTGTCAGCGGTCTGATTAGGAGCCGGCGTTTGTGTTCGTGGCGAATCCACGGGCAAACGCAGCACGGCGTCTCAGGCGGGGCGGGAGAGCCTGTGCGCGAGAGATACGGGAGGGAATATTCTGGGACGCCGCGCTTCACGCCGCGTGGACCGAATCTCTCTGTTTCGGTGACAAAAACGTAACGAGGATTTAATAGGATTCCTGCCTGATGCAAGCCTCGCTGCTGTGACTCAGAGGGAGGCTCACGCTCCCACACTCGATGGTAACGTGCTAACGAGTTTGATCTGGACCGAGGCCTCCTCCACAGCCCTCACACGGGAGAGGGTCTGACTTTGGGTTTTGGGTTGATAAATGTTTGATGAGTACGGCGTGCTTGATGTGTGACTCCTCTGAATGTAGGCTGTCTCACGCCCGAGGCAAGACTGGGGGAGGGAGGAGAGATGTGCACGAATTCCCATATTCTCCAGTCTCATTACAACACACACACACACACACACACACACACACACACACACACACCCTTGCACCCCGTTATGCCTACCCACGTGTTAACCTCTGCTTGTTCACCATCAATAAAAACTTGAAGCGAGCACAGCGGCTTCCTCTTTACCTTGCTCTTGGATATGGAGTGCGAGTCCTCTTTCAAAGGTAGCGGCAGCAGCTCCTCTTTCCCCCTCTCGAAACCTGCAATGAAAACACAAGAGCAGAAGAAAATGTTCATGTCCCTGCATACCGATCAATGCCGTTTACTTATTTCCCAGCAACTTCACCAGATAAAGAGGTATCCTGTGTTTGAGGCACCGAACGAGCTTGTGTCAAAAGAAGTTGGCTGTGTCTTGCCTTGTTTTTCTTTTTCTTTTTTGTCTCATGTTTTTGATGGATCCTTTTACATTTTGACAAGGAGCCTGGAGGCTGGAGAAATGGGCTTGTAAAAGGAAGGTTTCCTGGTTGAAAAATGGCTAAAAGTGCACGTGGAAAGCGACTGTCATCAAGTGAAACACTCGAACCCAACCTGCTCCAGTGGAGGTCATGTGTGCGAATGCAGTCTGCAGTGTTGTAAATGAGCATGCATTAAAAGATGTAAATGTGTCAGACAAATGTGAATGAAACAATGTGCCTTATTTGAGATGCAAACCTTTTTTTTGAGAATTTGTTTCAATGCAAACAAGCCATCGTAACAGATATATGAACCTAGAATTTTGCATGCTTAATTTTTCGTGTTAGCATGCCGGTTTGCAGCCACTTAGTACAAACTCAGCAGACTCCCTGTTGCGGACTCCAGCAGAGGACGGTGACTCCAGCCACCGGGAGCCTGTGAATATTTCATAGCTTCCGCTCCCTATTCAAAGGCCATCAGTATTCAGCCACGGGAACGAAGGACCAGGTGATGAATGTCATTACCCAACCAGATATCTATCATTTGGAAAGAGGCGACACCTAATCTTACTAAGTGTTTGCTAAAATAAAAGGAAATGCAATGAGCCTACAGTGGCAGCAACAGTAGAAGTTCCTTTTCATGCATTCATGGTGCATCTATTCTGCACTCGATGGTCCTGCAGGCGATTCCTTCTTGAGTCTTGAGCTGAATTCTTGATCAGGTGTTGTAACTTGACTGTCAGTGCATTTTGTGATGAACTGCAGCAAATTATCTTCTTTTCTTGAATCCACTTCTCTCCTAAACTACCTGGTGCATTTCCACATCACTGGGTAATTTCCTCCTTTTCCCAGAATGCCTTTTAACATCCTGCATTCATCTGTTTTATGCGCAGGTTGAGAGAGCAGTGAGAAGGCCGCAAAAGCAAGAAGCCAGAGTCCTGCCCTCATTCAAAACACGTCTGCATTATAGAATACTGCGTCGACTGTCTGCAGAGAAATTCGCGCCTCTGCCTCTTCTTTGATGAATTTCCCCCCCGTGTGATTTCTGAACAGGTGCAATATCATCAAGTCTACAAAGAAGTCCCTGTTGTTTGATTCTGACACCAGAACCCGACGTCTGCAGCTCAATTTTTGTCTCTTATCAAACTCTGCTGTAGCGGCGCTGGAAATATCTCAGCGTGACATTTCATCGTCTCTGCTGGGCGGATTCATGCACAGGAGTAAAGGAACACACACAACAACTACATGAACTCAGAAATGCAACGTACAATGTGAATAAATGTTTTTTTTTTTTTTGTGCATACGGGCATGTCTTGCTGAAGGACACCTCAGCAGGGGCGAACGCTTTGCTGCCACTGGGATTTAAACCCACGCACTCCAGCAGTCTTTCATCACAGCCTCCCCCCCAGTATTTGACTAGAATAAGATGAAACTTCACTTAACAAATTATATACAACAAGAAATAAAGGCATTTCATTACGCGCCCCATCTTCTGAGTGCTTTTTACTTTAATACAGATTTAATTCCAGTGACACATAAGAAGCCTCGCCTCACATCTGTTCCCACTCGACAGACGCATCTCCATGCCGACCTCGGCTCGAAAATACCTCAAGGGTCCTTCATCCATTAAAGAGGGTCCTCAGAGGTTCATCTGACACATCAGCCCTGCCCTCAGCCTCAATATTTAGGGAGATGAGATGACGATTATGTAAATATCAACAATCAAAATGCTAAATGTATGCTGAGTGTCATGCTAAAATGATGCTAAAGGGAAGCTGCAAACGGTGCTGGTCAGAGAGATAACCTAAGCCAAATGTAAGCTCGTTGGTTCTGACTGCACAGGAGGAACAGACGCAGCCTCTGTTGTTTGTTCTCAAACTGCAGCCTGAAGCCAATTTTCACCACAAGGTCCAACAGCCTGGAGTCAAGTTCATCAATAACAAGTAAAGCAACACGAACATCGAGCCTGCAGTCATGTGCCTGAAGCTGCAGTGACGTATTAACACACGAGTCCATCAGGAGACTTGGTCCAAGACGCCTGTGTGCCAGAGACATTGTGAGTTTCTGGCCAACACTGAGTCATCAGATTATTTAACTGAGACAAAGAAACATAAAATCCCCAAAAGGATCAAGTCTTTTCAAAATAACCCAATTTAAAGACTAAAACCGCAGTGGTGAACTCATTTATCTGGGATGCTTTTAGAGGCATTTACATTTATGTGTGCTGCCTGGACACATAAATGCACCCCTCACCCCTCCAAACCCCGTGTTTCAAGATCTATTTGACCTTTATCTAACCAGATTGACACCACACTGAGATTAAAATCTCTTCTACAAGACAGACCTGAGATCTGTTTGTGTGTCTCAGCTCGGGGAGCAGGTCTCACTGTGGCATCATCATGAACAGACGTAATTAACAATCTGACTGCAAACTGAGTTATTTCATTATATCACAAGGAACTCGATGTTCGGCTTGAGGCAGCTCATGAAATAATTATGGCGAGGTGAAGTCTATGAAAGTTAATAAAGAACGCTGATGAAAAGTTTGCTTCCAAAGTACAATCCGAAAATCATTACCTGGAGCTCATTTGTCTTTGTCTGCACAACACAGAGGACCAGGCTGCACAAAAGTGACCATTCTGTCATCCAGCGGCTAATTTTGTTCGATCCATCACGTTGCAATCGCAGGTGTCACTTTTATCAAATGAAGGACGTCTTGTTTTGGAGGGAACTCTTCATGACTGGGTAACATCGGCCTCTTAGACCATCTGTCAGGGTGTGACCTCTCATGTGTGATGTCAGATTGTTTTTGTTGAATGTTTAAGTTGTGCAATATCGTCAGGAAAAGGCCTCGATTTAGAGTTTGGTTTGGTGCTGCGACTGTTTCATCAAACCTGCCTTCATGAGGACGATGGAGGAGCAGAGATGCAGTTCAGTGAGAAAGACCAGACTAAGTGAGGTAGGGCTTGAGTGTTGTGTATTTAATGTACAGGTTCTGACCAGACCTTTAAAAGGGCACCAACTGGGATTGAAATCAGCGATGCATAAAACACATAAGTGTGTGAGTGCAATCATTATATAAGAGTGGGCGTCCATTTGTCTCCCTAATGATAGATATGTTGTTTTGGTTTTCTGAGCTGCCTTCACTTGACTTCACCGTTTGGTAAAATGTCAGCAGAGCTTCTGCTGTGCAGGGAGATCACTGGTGTTTTGTGTCAGGTTTGTAAAATTAACTTCAGTCAGAATAAAATTTATCAAAACAGTGTTACAATGTGCTGTACAGGATAATAACAGCATCCTATCACATTGCTTCTTTTAAAAAGCTGGTTCTGAGGAGCCGCCCAGAGAGGCAGAGATCAGCTGGCCAAGATTCAAAGATGTTCCCTTGTCACCAGTGTAATGCTAACACTGCTGACAGACGCCTGAGGGGTCAGCGAAGGCCAGAGACCGGACTCCCAGACAGAGATCAATAATAATAGAGACTTCAAGACCGCCGCCATCTTTGTCTGCCTCACTGCTCGGCCCCGAGGAGGCTGCAGGCTGACAGCTTTATGTGCCCACAGGCTAATGAAGCTCTCTGTGGTTTGGATGTATTGTCACACCTTCAGTATCATCATGGTGTCGAGGCTCTGACCCCTGGACTCCTTACAGTTGACTGTGTGTAACGTCGGCAGCCCGGGATCTGAAGCTTATCCTGCTGTTGTGCTCATCGCAAATCATCAGCTGAACGCCTCGGACGAAGATGCAGCGTCAGCGAAAAGAGGGAAAAGGTGATTATCGTTGACATGATTTCACTCCCCACGGTGTCAATTACACACTCGCTCAGAAACTTACACCTGCACTGGAAATGGGATAGACTCCCTTTTGGGATTTCAATGCACTTGCTTATGTATATAAAGCTTGACAGGGCCAATTTTAGCCTGTGGAGGCGCAGATCCTTGTTCATTTCTTTGTGTTGGATTTAATCCTGCTCATGATGTTTCTGCTCTACAGCTGGTGACTAATTTTCTAACCAAGTGGTAATTTCCAGATTCGACATTTGGTCTAAAAATTTCCATTATACATTCTGGGCGTTTAGCTGACGGCCTTATTCAGCAGAATCCAAGTTGTTGTTTTAAGGGAGAGAACCCAGAATGCACTTGGAGCTCGGCCAGCACAACTGCTGCATGGTTTAGAGCTGCAGTAAGCAGGAATTTGAGGTAAATATTCCTTTACTGGAATCACAAAGTGGTTCTGCAGAATCACATCACCACTAACTGAGATGATGCAGATATGCCCTGTTTTTCTAAAGGACATTCTGGTGCTGGGTATAATCACTGCAAGGAAATCTTCTGTGCACAAACAAAGTGATAAATTATCTCCTAATCAGCAGTAAACGAGGTTTCCTTTGCAAGAAAGCTGGACTTGCAAATATGAGGACCTCTCTAGTCTCCTTGGCATCCTTTATAAAGCATCACACAAACAGCCTGTCAGTCAAATGTGACTCATTTTAGTTCATTCAGAGCCAAATCTCTGAAGAAACTGACATGGGCATTTTAAGCAAAATTTTTACAGTGATGTATTAATAATAATGTGATACTTTAGGTAAATTTTTATTTAATTTGCGCAAGGACGCAAGGAGCTGGGAGCAATTCAAAGATCGACTCGTCAGGGATTCACCAAGATGGGAGCTGAAGTCTGAACGGTTTGATTGAAGCCTCTGTGGGACTAAAATGGAAAGACTAGATGCTAGAGATGCCTGGACTGAGATACTAAAAGAATTAAGATAAAAGAGAAGAAGGACAAACAGCTGAAGATCAGACAAATCAATGCACAGGCGACACTGGAGTTCAGCAGACCAAGGTGAAACGTGGTACTTAAGTTAGATCTATTTCTGTTTTATTTCCCTTACTTCATATGTTTTTCCCCTGAGGTGAAATTTGATGTCATTTGGTTTGTGATTCCAAGTTCACCTCTGTTATCGATTTCTTTTATTTTGGGACGAGAAGTCTCAGAGAGTCTCCAAAGCTCTCTTTGTCTCACCGCATAGGAAATAAATCTTTTCATCCCTCTGAAAACAAGCTGAATCCAACCTGAAGAGTGTGTGAATGAATGTAGGTGAATGAGTGTGTGTGTGTGTGTGTGTGTGTGTGTAGCGGGGCAGTAGTAGCTCACGCCTCACTGCAGACTGACTCGGGCATTTGCCTTGAATGACTGATGCTGCAGTGATTTTGCTCTGCGACAAAGATCAGACACACATGAGAGGGAGAGACAGAGAGAGGAAATGCTCATATGAGAGAGAGAGAGTTAGAGAGAGAGAGAGAGAGAGAGAGAGAGAGAGAGAGAGAGAGAGAGAGAGAGACGGGGGGTGGATCGTCATAGGAACAGCGGATGCCTTCATGTGCTCCTCGTAAAGCTCTAC